>JAUTBT010013142.1:0-23376 GCA_032361225.1 Lepetodrilus schrolli
CACTCTACAGACATCGCATCCTATCAATATCGCGTCAGAAAGGTAATTTTCGCGAACATTGATGCCGGGCCCCTGGGCCGGGATTTGACTGGCTCCAAAGTCCAACTGTTCTACCACTGCGCTACCACCCGCCCCAATTATCCTACGTTAAAAAGTTACAAGTAAATGCAGTTTAGATAGTTGAATGGTCACTCTATCAAACAATACAAACATTTTTCACGTATACTGATTGTATGGTCAGACGATTTATCCATCCCATGATAGAAGCACCACGTAGAGATGACAGTCAGAGCTTCTTGGCATAAGCCTGATGCTGCATCATAACAAGATGATAGTTGTGGTTTATCCTTCCACAAATCCACAATTATAAGCAACCATTGCCAATCTGTGAACTGAACAATGTATAATAATAAAAAGAAAATTAAAAACCCCAACATGAATAACAATTTAATTGCACCAGAATGACAAAACACTATGTACAAATACATAAAAGTATGTATAAATATTTCACAAATCTTTGTTATTCTCTAAACCTTCCTGAGATAGCAGTTGAAGTCTACTAATAAACATTGACAAATTTGAAAATGCATGAATTCTTAACACTTTGTAGACCAGGTTAATATGTTTCTATAACATCATATACATAACAAGAATTTTCAATATCCATTGTAAAAAAATGTATTTCATTTTGAGGACATTTAATAGCAGAAGTAAATTCCTTTTACAATATTAAATAATTGTCATTGCAGAAATATGTCCAAAAGGTAAAAATAATAATTAGAAATCGAAAACGATTGCCTCCAAAGATCCATGACTACTCAATTATGTCATAAATCCTTATGTTCTTGACTTTTCTTTTCATCATTTTCCTCGTCAACATTCTCCTCACTGTCATCGTCGTCTCCCGTCAGGTCGATGAGTTCAGCGCCTCCGACATCTGAACTGGCACATGGACTGTTGCAGACTTTCCTGACACACACAGTCTGCATCTGAACACATGACGGCATCGGGTTTCCCAGGACGTCATATCGGTCCCCGTTGGCATCCGTCTCATAGAGGATCTCCAATGCGTCGCTCTCCACGTCGCTCTCAGACACGCTGGACTCCGATTCTGAGTTGAACATGGGACTGAGATACTGACCGCCACAAGAACCTTGACTCGGAGGCAGAGTCACATCGCTGTCGGATTCGCAGTTCCTCGCGACATCTATCCGACGTCGCTTCGTGGGACTGGCGTCGGTGTCGGAACTCGTCAGTCTTTCTCGGACTCTGGACACCAGGGAGGTTAAATTCGTAGAACCTGAACTTCCGTCTCTCCCGAACGTCCCCAGCTTCACCTTCCCACACAGGAACCCCTCCCTCTCCCTCTCCCAGGGGACGAAACCCTCCCTCTCCCCACCGCCGCTTCCGATGCCGTCTCTCTCCCCGCTGAGGAAGCCGGACTCCGAGCCACTGTCGCTGTCAGAGATGACGATCTCGTCACCAACTTGAACCAGCGGAACCTTCGGAGAGGATGCGTGGAGACTCGTCAGCATCTGAGCTGCATCCTCTCTCAGTTTCCTTTCCTCGTCCTCGCCCATCTGAATCACGTACCTCTTCCGGCTTTGGATGTCGCCCACCACGCTGTTGGAACTCAACTCGGGATCGAATCCTCGAGTCTCGTCGATTACTAAATTGTCCTGCTCCGCGTCGCCGGCATCGTTGCCGTCATCGTAGAGGTCGAAGCTGTCAGTTTTCTGGAATGTCCTCGGAACGTGCTTCCCGTCTTTCGTCAGGTCTATCTTGTCAACGATCTCGATGACGTCGGAGCCGATGGACTCTTTGGTACTCTTGTCACTGGACTTTGTTGGATTGATATCAGTTTCACTGTCCTTGCAGTACACGTCTTCTGCGATGGTAGTTCTGTTGTCCGAGACATTTTTTGTCTTATTGAGAGTAGTCATCGTGTCTTCGGGAATATCTGGATTGTCGAAAATAGCTGTGCCCTCGGGAATATTAGCCTTGCCCTCGGGAATATTTGACATGTTGAGAGCAGACTCACCCTCTGAACTATTCGACATACCATCGTCTTCTAGCTCATCTCTTGCACAGACATCATCATGTACTTTTGTTTTACCATCAGCTATATTACTGCTATTTTTGTTGATTTTCTTTGCCTCAACAATACATCCATTTCCTGTCAAATCAATGTTGTCGACAATCTCGACGTCTCTGGAATTGTTTGATTTGGTTGTTACACCGTTGTCATTGATCTGGATATCAATCACATCAGCATTTTGGATTTTTTGCACATTTTTCAGAGCACCACAATAGTTTGTCAAGTCAATTTTATCGACGTGGCGGTCGTCATTTAATTCATTTTCAGTTGATGCACAACCTTTGTCACAAATCTTGTCTGCAATCTCACAAGGATCAACACTGTTGGAATTCTTTGACAAAACATGTTCCTCTGTCAAGTCGATTTTCTCAACTATCTCCAGGTCTTTCGTGTCATCCATTGATTTTGATGCAAGCGATGAGCTTTTGCCCGTGGTGGAACCCAACTGTCCTGTTGTAGACACTGGGTTATCTTGCTCTGTCTCGAGTTCATTATTGGCACTGATGACTGTGTCATCATTGGTCACCACTGGGCTATCATTGATTACTACTGTGTCATCATTGGTCACCACTGGGTCATCATTAGTCACCGCTGGGTCATCATTAGTCACCACTGGGTCATCACTGATCACCAATGAGTCATCAATGGTCACCACTGGGTCATCATTAGTCACCACTGTGTCATCATTAGTCACCGCTGGGTCATCACTGATCACCAATGAGTCATCAATGGTCACCACTGGGTCATCATTAGTCACCACTGGGTCATCATTAGTCACCGCTGGGTCATCACTGATCACCAATGAGTCATCAATGGTCACCACTGTGTCATCATTAGTCACCAATGGGTCATCATTGGCTGCCACTGTGTCATTATTGGTCACCAATGGGTCATCATTGGTAACGACTGGGCTATCATTGATCACCACTGGGTCATCATTGGCTTCTACTGGTTTGCCATCGGTCTTCATGGTGTCATCGGTCACCACGTCATCATGGGCATCGTAGCTCTCCTCACAGACTCTGTCCTCTTCAGGACAATCTTCGTCACCGCTGACATAGAGACACAGAGACTCTTCACTGTCATCTGTAAATAAATTTTCTGTCAAATTAGGGACATTTAATTGAATTTAAAGGCATACAATCACAGTTTGTCGATATATTTTATGGTCCATATATTAAAAATCTCGAGATAAAAAAATAAAATAAAATATGAAAATAATGAAATCCAGTGGGACATCCATAATGCTGAATGTTGGAGTAAAATGGTATTGACGAACCAAGGATGATAACTGCATTGCCATGGTACAGACAGTGCATCCCATCAAGTCAGATAGTCAAAGGATTTCATAAATGTATGATACAGTGACAAAGACTAATAAGAGGACACTGCAGAGACACCTACCATTTAATCCAAGACCATCGCCCTCGCCCTTGCCATCAACCACCATCCCAGGGGACTCTGGGGGTGTCCTCCTGTCTCCATCCCCATCCCCACACCCAGGGGACATGCACAGGTCCATCTCCTCATCTGTGTGTTTCTGGGAACCATGGTAGGAGCTGTCCTTGTCACTGGTATCGCTTTCAGTGGGGGTCAAACGTAGCTCCAACCCGTCTCTTGGGGGCGGACTGTCGGAGCCAAATCTCAGCCCTTCCGAGTCACTCTGAGAGGACATGCTCACTGTAGAGGAAAGAAAGATAATTAGAGGTTGGTGTGGGATAGGGATAGAAATTAACACTAGCCCACTAGCCCGGGCCATTTCTCCCAATTCTAAAGGTATCCTAAGGGCTTGTAGAAATTAATGTTTTTTGTAAACATTGTTATTTGTATCACTAAATATGTGTATTACTAGTAAAAATTAAGTTAAGTTTCTATCGCTGCAGTGTGAGGAAAACAATACAAATTATATAAATAGCTTAGCTTAGCCTTTGCTAAAGATGTTGGAGGCAAAATAAATTCATGTTATAAACAAATATTTTTACACAAAATATTAATTTATTTTGCGTACAAATATGAGCTTGCCATGAATTGATAACACTTTAGCAAAATCAACAAATGTAGATATCTAAATATTTATCATGGATTTAAATGGTTGGCACTCCCCCCCCCCCCCAAATAATGGCCAGGGTAAATTAACACGACTTTAGGCCATAATTATTTGATTCGCTGGTTTACGGATGTGCCGACCCAATTTTTTCCACTTTGGAAAATAAAAAGAATTATTTTTATTATATTCCACCGGCAGTGCACTAGCCTTTAAAAAGTTATAATAATAAATGGTGAAAGAACAAGTCGTATAAACCAGGAACAAAGACCAGCAGGCAATGGTTGACACAAAGTTAAAGCCAATTTGATTGCTCACTGGTAAATATGTATCACAAAAGTTTAAATATAACAATTACTACTATTGACAATGACAAGCAGTACTTATAAGTAAGTGTGCATTCAAATCTGAACAATTCATATGTACTGGTGTTCATAACAATTATTGATAATTGATCAATTATATTTATTTTCTGTCAACCGACCATTCATAATCTCCAATTATTATTATTTTTATATTGGACCCGACCAACTGGCCAAAATATAAAATTATATTTATTTATATTTTCGACAACCTGAGCCAAAATTGTCATAGAAAAATCCGTAAACCAGGGAATTAAATAACTATGGCCTTAGTAGACAATAATTTCTTGTAATTGTAAAGCAGAAAACCTTGAATTTATCATAAAATGTGCATCTCTGCTTTATCTCTATCTTTATCTTTATCTCAATAACAACACAATACTGTACATTTATGTTTCCTCTGCCGAATTTTCAGCTTTCCGAGGATGCGCTCGGGCGCTTCCATAGACGGAATGTGTTTCCGATGGACGAGCTTCAAGAAACTGTCAAGTCTTGCTTGAACCTGTCAGAAACCAAAAGCAAATCTATAATACATTTTCTTTACATCTCTGAAAATAGATAACTATAAAATATCAGTTAATTCATTTCTCTTTCAAACATTGGAATATTTGTTTGTGAATAAATTAATGTATTGAATGATTGAATTAGTGCTTTACGTCACAGCATGAATCTTTCAACCATACGCGACAACTACAATGTTGGATCATAATAGAATTAGACTTATAAAACAATATAATTGGCATGAAAATCCATGAAGTAACTGCAAACATATTTTGTTTTTATACATAAAATTTAAGTTGATTATTTGATTGATTATTTAATGCTTTACGTCACTGCAGGAATGCACCACCCATACGTGACGATAAATTTGAGTCAAGTCTAAAATCGTACTCAAAACAGTTCCGCAACCTCGGGGAACGATTAAGTTACCTTGCTCATGGTGGGGTCGTTGGGTGGCTTGACGTTAGGCAGGACTCGCTTCGGTCGCAGGTACGTGACCAGGTCACGGATCTCCACGTACGACGAGTGGAAAGAGTAGCAGACTCGATGCAGACCCCGTGAGCTCTTGGGATACACGATCAGGTCGCCGTGGCGATACTGCGGTCGGTGGACTACAAAGAACATGGTGGAGGGTCGGAGGACCAGGACGTGTAATTCGCGGCCGTCATCGGGGACATATCCGCAGGGGAGCCGCGACTTCGGACTGCGGCCGGACTGCAAGAGACGAGCAGAGAGAGACGCTATGGTTGTCGTTTTTTTTTTTTTTTTAAAGAATCATCTATCATCTATTTGTGAGTTTGGGGTGTTGTTTCTGTGGTATTGCCTAAATCTATTTTATGGTAAAAGAAAAATGTAAAAAAAATGACAGATTGCTGTTAATAATTTGAAAATTCCATGTCCCATGATCCTCTACCCTCATGGTGCCACTCCATTTCCAGTTAGAGACGGTGCAATCTAAATTCTGACTGCCAAAATATGTCCAACTGGCTCATCCACACCATGTATACAGAATTACTTACGACGAAATTACAAGAATGAATCCGAGCAGATCCATCGGGAGTGAAGACTTCGCCCAAGTCACCTATTTTCTTGTACACATGGCATTTATCTGCTGAAGTGTGAACCTAAAATGAAACAACATAAAATGTTTTCTTGCAAATATGTAACATTTCCATCATAAATTAGTGGACACGGTCATTTGGATATGTCAGGAGCCCGGCATCAATGTTCGCGAAAGTTACCTTTCTGACGCGATACTGATGGGATGTGATGTCTGTAATGGCAATGCAGTTATCATCCTTGGTCTTGTCAGTACCAGCCGGTGCTCACAGGTTTACTGCAACATTCAGCGCTACGGATGTTGCAGGTTTCCTCCTGCCCTAAACCGACAAGTCGTGATATAAGTGAAAGAATCTTGAAAGCGACTTAAAACCCCAATACATACATATATGACAGAATAGGACCGGCATAGCCGGATGAAATGAACACCTGTCCTGAAATGTACATGTTTGGTGACTGTGTGTTATTAATATTAACAGTATCTTCCCCTGTAACTACTGCGTATATGTGAAATAGATGCAAGATGCACTTTGTGAAAGGCTAAAATCTGTAACATATGAGGTAACAAATATAATTAAGCCATGTCCACAGTATTGATGCGTGACTACCTAAAGTCAGTTATGGTAAAAATCAGTCTACGATGTGCCGTAATACAGTGGAAGTTGGAAGTGAAAAGGAAGTTTTTATATTTATATTTATTTGTTTATGTCTTAGAAATATATGTTCTTTGAAAGATTTGTTTAATACATATTCTCATATTAACTTTATGCTATCAAGAGAAACACATTAATAAGTGATTTTTGTAAATTTGGAATTATGATTAACCCTTAATGTTGATATACAACTACTTGGCCGATCAAGTGTCAGGATCGAGGAAATTGGAAATGTGCATTTAGTGAGGTGTATGACATACATGAACATCTGACTGGGCTGGTAAGTGGAACAATTGTCTGTAATGGTTCCTTGTTACTGCTAATGACCCTCGTGACCTTCAGGTGATGACCCCACTGACCTTTAGCAGGGATCCCCACATCACAAGAACACTTTGTGCTTAGCTACCTCCCAGCCAAGCAGAGCAATGCCATCAGTGGAATCAGGATATGACAATGTTGTGGAGGCCACACATGACAGAGACTTGACATGCAAATGACTTGATTCAACCAACGGACTGCGAGTGCAGACCAGATTAACCCAAGAATGCTGGCCTGCATTTTTACAATAACAAGTGTGAGAATCGACCTTTTACTTGCATCCTTTTTATGGCAACCTTTGCTTATGTAAGGTTGAATTGAATGGGAGGATTTTGTATCGTTGCATGTATGATTGGGAGATATTGAAGGCTTCGCTGTTGAGAGTGTTGAAGTGAGGAGTTCTGTCTGATATTTCCCAAAGATTCCACTCGTCTATATCTGTCACGTACTTGATCTTCTAACGTCAGTGCCATTGTCGCCAGACCCAACTATTAGGCTGATTTACTGTTTCCAAAGAAATTCTGTCACATCTCTAATCTTCTTCCGCCAAACTCCTCAAGGTTTATGTAAACCTGAAATATGAAAAAGGCTCGCGTAAATTTGGTTTAATACTTTTTCATTTGGAGACGATGTCTGATTTACGAGATTGGTAAAAAATTACCAGCTGGGTGCCATTGTCTCAGATAACAATATATTGATCCTCAGACACGAGATGTATACCTTGGAGGTCTGCCCACTGCTGAGTTCATAGAAATGTGTGGCAGAATTTAATCACAGAATTCCTAAGACCAGACCATCGCACCAAACGTGATTGAATTGTCCGAGGAAGCGTCACTTTAAAAAGGTGTAGTGCTTCTTGGTAACCGAATTGGCCAGATCGAGGCCTGAACCCCAGACACAATTTCAACACTGTTTACCAGGGACAGCGATATTTAACGAAGCATTCCTCGGGGAGACTGAGTAATTGTCACCACAGTCCAAACACTATTCACACCAACACCAAGGTGCAATGTGATTGTTGAAGCATCGTGTCTCGGCTTACCAGCCGGCTGATTATTATAGCCACTGCCTAACGTTACAGTTGTGGTAAAGAGGTGTCTAACTTCAGATCTAACTTCAGGTTATTTGTCGGTTGGATCATGAGGTCACTAACATTGACTATTATGTATGTTACTGTGATGAGTAATACTGAGATGATAAACTTGAATTAAATCTTTGAAGGAATCTTTTCTCGATTATATACCATTCCTATGTAGACCTACAGTAATTGTGCCAATGTTTTAGTCTCGCTTCAAAAGGTATCCAATTCCGACTGGAATTTAATGATAATACACATGGGTATTTTGATGCCTATAGGGTCTTATGGAATGTATTTAGCATTAGTTAACTGACTTTCCTCATCTAATAATATAGATCAGCGATGTCAATTTGTCCAGAATTTGTTTATGTATATTTTACTCAATTTCAAAGCATTATTGGCATTTGAGAATAGTTCTCTAAGGAATTACTTTGCCTGATATTTTAATTTATTATTTTATTATTTTCTGTTTACATCCATGCTAAATGTGTAAATAGTATGTTTCATTGTAATTGTGAGTTTAAGTAAACACGAAGCCATAAACACATTGTAGTTCCAGGTCAGTGGATGGTGATGTTCTTGTGAATCTCCAGTTGATGTTGTTGTAAGACTTGGTGAAGCTCCATCACAGAAATGATTGTGCTTGTATTACTTTGACCTCCTGCTGGAATAAGCTTCTCGGGGTACGTCAAACTCACATTTACATTTAGATTTATAGATAAGCTCTACCCAAAGAGACAAAGATGTGCTGGGACACCGATAAGCCTCTGTACATGTAAAACCTCATACTTGACTTCAATGTCTGTCACACGACAAGAGATTTCACTCAACTACCAAATCACCAGGAGAGGATGGATGGAGATCCAAATCAAACGTTCTATCAGAATGGTCAATGGCGGATGTTACATGCATGGCAGTGGAGCTGAGAATGATCCAAAGATCTACGGCGGGATCCCATGTACTCCTTTTAGCCTGTTCATTCCTCATTGAATCTGATTACAAGCCAATTGGAAAGTTGATGGCTGCCAATCTTCAGCTTATAGCGTAACCTAATTACGATGATTAACTGGAATCTTGAATGGACAAAGGGAAACGTTTCAGTAGTTGGATGACTTTCAGAGAAATGTTCACTTTGAAGCCGTTTGATGATGGCTGGTTTTACAGTTAGTCCTGGGGGGTGCCGGCTCCCAGACAGTTGGGTTTGGAATGAGAATTGATTATCTATTGTGTCGGATATACTGTGAGCAGGGCATAAACCTTTGTGAAATTGTATGTGTATTCAGTCTGTTTGAGGGGAAATTGTATTTAGCAATTGTCCCACATTTGCAGAATTTCTGGTTCATGTAAGTTGATCTAGTCATTTGGTATTGTGTGTGCCCTATAGGATGTCAAATATACCATCTCAGTTACTTAATGCTAGGCTAATTACAACCCTAGGCTATGTACAGGGTGTGGATTCCAAGGCTACAGGGTATGTGTCGTAAAGTGTGTGTCGTAAGTGTATGTCGTAAGTATATGTCGTAAGTACCCTGGGTTAGAAGTCCTATGTTCTTCGTCTGATGTTTCTATGGACTTCCTATTTCATTTTGAAGTTATTCTATATCAATCAGAATGAATTTAGTCTAGAACCACTATTCAAACTGACTTGAAAAGCTATAAATTTAATTATCAATTGGAACAAGAATCAGATAAATATGTTACCATTCCTAATAGAATCTTTGCCAATCTTCAAAGCAAGAATTGCAGACACTGCTAGAACAGAATTAAGGGATGTAACTCTGCCTCAATCATGTCGACCAACACTCAAGGAAGACGTCATTTTTAGGAAGTCTCTCAACTTCACAATCTTAAAAGAAAATGTCAATATCGTCTTCAAGTGCGGATGCCACCACCCATGAAAATCTTGGCAATAGAGCATAGTGTTTTGGATTGCTTGTCGATTATATGTTTGCTAAAAGAAAATGATATGTTTGATCATCTGTGTATTGACAGCACTTAGGAGCAAAACCTAAGGGTGGCCACGAAGCATTGGTGTTGTAAAAAGCTTGTCTGAAATAGCGTTGTAGAAAAAAATAAACCTCATTATGGGGATGTTTTAGCGTAAAGAGCAAGAGTAGCGATGGCTTTTAACAGTCTGTATGTATGCAACATCATTTATGTTCATTGAACATTACGAGTGCGAATAGGCGAACCATTTACATAAGACTCTCAATCCAGTCTCGGTCCGATCTCGCCATCAATATCGTGTATTTGCCCTCTTCGCCTCGGATGCGTTTATTTCGTGTTGATTTCGTATGATCTTCAGGCAATAGCTGGTGGCTCTGGACATCTACAGACATCAATTAGCTGGTAGTCCTCGCCAATAGCCGCCTTGTATGTTTGCAGTAATTGGTCTGCTGTAGTACAATTGCCATCGATACACTTAATTTATCTGCTAGCAGCATTCCGAGCACTCGCGACTGGAGAGCTAGTGATTGAGATAGGGTCCGACTGGAGAGCTAGTGATTGAGATAGGGTCCGTTGGGACTTCACTGTAGACGAGAAATTCATTGCAAAGGCCAATCATTGAATTGTCCTTCAAACACTGGCTTAATGCAACCAGTGTTGTACCTTACGTAGATCAGTGTAAACAGGAATATGTTAATTTCACACTCATGTGTC
The DNA here is from genome assembly GCA_032361225.1 of Lepetodrilus schrolli. Classification (NCBI taxonomy): domain Eukaryota; kingdom Metazoa; phylum Mollusca; class Gastropoda; order Lepetellida; family Lepetodrilidae; genus Lepetodrilus; species Lepetodrilus schrolli. The sequence goes on from JAUTBT010013142.1 coordinate 10,775, forward strand.
AATTTCACTTTGAGTATTATTTGATATTCGTAATGAATATGCCTTTTGTATCAAGTACGGTAAAGATATTATACAGTTCATAGATGCACATATTTAAACATCTATTTATTGTTAATTTTATTTCTGTTGAATTTTGGCTGGATTATCCCATAAGTCACACATTTTCAAGTAATTGTGAATTCTTCATTGGTCACTTGTATTTGTCCTATATTTGTTCTTTCTCAGACTTTGTGGTCTGTAAGCATCATAACAACCCATCAAGGTGACATTATGATGCAAATTCACGGAGTTCCTTTGCTATAACATCATGAACATTAAATATGTTCATGATCCACAATGAGTGACTATGGCCTTGTTGATATTCGATAGACATATCTTTCGACAGAATCAGCGAGACCAGATCATATGATGGTCTTGTTGTGTGGCGTCTTTGATGTGGATGTATGTAAGGAGAATTCTGTCACTTCTCCAGGAGACGGTAAGCCCGCTCAGAGTGGCTCGGAGTCGCCTCATCTGTGTCGGACAGGTGGGAAGTAAACCTGGCACAATGGCTGTTTGTTTCCAGCAGAACCGTGATAAATGTTAATAATGACTTTCTTCTTATCATTACTTTGATATATTCCATCCTTACCCCGTTATAAAGAAGTGGCGATCTCAGCCTCGCATTCCTCACTATAAAGAACTGCCAATTTCAGCTTCACATTCTGAATGAAAGAAAAATCCATCATAAAGATTTCCCATCTTGGTCATGAAATCATGAAATTTGAAATAAATGTCAATCTTTTTATTAAAAAAAATCGGATTGCACGTACCCAAACTTTCATGTTAAAGTGAGGGTTTGATGTTGAGTGTTTGTGAATGTAGTGCTTCTTTCTCATTCATGAAGCATTGAGGTCCATTCATAAAGTATCCTGTGACCTCTGACCTTGTCATCAATGGGGTGGGACAGGCACTGTTGGCAGTGAGTGACAGGACAACAATCCAGCCATTGATACCCACATGCGTGGATTTCAGAGTTGATTTCAGGGTGGGAATTGCACCCAGCTAGAGGGAAGGTCTTGGGGAAACATGATCTGGTTTGTGGGGTGTTTGTCTGGTGGGTAGTACAATAACATGTTTGTGTCTTCGGGTAACATCCTGGAGCACACACAAACAAGATTACTTTTGAACCATCCTTGTTCTGAGTGAAAAATAATAACAAACTCTAAACATGGGGCTTTGTTTACTTGAAGTCATACAGGTGAAATGTTTGGTAGCATTTGGTGCCTATAATGTGTACAACATACCTGTAATTGAATGTTGAACAACTGACAAGCGATTTACCTCTTCATTTGATAGTGTAATTTTTTAAATAATAAGAAAATATTGTATCATTGAAAGAAAGAACTTGGCATGTTGTCACCAGCTGTTGAATACATTGTTGAGAGTAAATTTGTTCTTTCTTCTTCACAAAATAGTCACATTGTAGATTAATCTTATTATTGTTTTTCTTAATACCATTACTGTTAGTTTTCTATCAGACTTGGATCAGTGCTCTTGATGTCTTGAGTACTTGATTCCTATATATTGCAATCTGCCATAAAACACACTTACATATCTTGTACAATAGCAAACATGTACCCATGTACCCATGTACATGATCATACTGTCATGGATCACTTAGCCCGCACATGTATTTGACAATTTCTATATTACATGCAATATACAATTCATTGCTTGATCTAGTTATTAAACATATTGTTTTGCCATTGGATCTCTGTAGTGGTCCATATTTTTTGAGTTGAGGACAAAAAAAACAGGTAGTTTATTGGATCTCTAGTAGTAACATGCATATGACATCAGTGTTGAAAAGTATATAAGATTTCTTTTCAATTAGTCTTTCTTATCAGTTAGCCCTCTGCAGGCTGCAGGGAACGAGATGATGAGTGATTATGATGAACCCAGCAGAGAGATGGTTAAATTTCTAGATAAGATCAGTATTGCCAGTGTGTTGAGAGATAAATGACTTCATACACTTTGAGATTACTGTAAATCTCTGGCTATCTTAGGGAAACCCCGCTAACCTGCTGTGTATCAAGTAGTACATCTGACTAAGGATTGATCATGGAGAAGTAATGATGATATCACAGTGTAGGGCAAAGATTACAGACGATGACCAATGGCTTTGATGTATTTTTGAACATTTATGTTGTAGAAAGGACTGTGATGGAGAATTGATTTCATTATTGGCCTTGTGTTGACATTCATTGTTCATCATTGTCATTCGATGGTTTTATTTAGTGATGATTTTTTTGTATCAATATTAAAAGCAGGTACCACTACAGAGACAATTTACTGCAGGTATACAGTATACCTAATGCAGTATACCTCATACAGTATTCCTCAAACAGTATACTTCATATACATTAATATATATATATTGAATGTTTAGTTTACAAATTTGACTTTAAAACTATACATTTTATTTTCCAGGAACATTACGAACGAACCAGGTGCTGGACCGTGAGACTGCCTCGCACTACTGGCTGACCGTCTACGCTCAAGATGGTGGCCTCGTCCCCAAGTTTGCTCGTCTGGAGGTGCTGGTGGAAATCATGGACGTGAATGACAACGTGCCTTTAAGTCGGGAGCCATCATACCACGCGTCTGTCAGAGAAAACTGTCCTAGTGGGGTGTCTGTGGTCCAGATCCAGGCTGATGACGGTGATGATCGCCAGAAACAGAAATTTAATTTTAAGATCACTGGTGGAGACCCTAAAAGTTTCTTCAAGATTGACTCCGCAACAGGTCAGTGTACTTGATTTACAATTTTGAAATAACTGAAATGTCCATATATTAGTGACTTGGTTGGACAATGTAAATGTCTGGTGAATTTGGGTCCAAGATGGGATATGAACTCAGATCTTCAAGACACCTTAGCAGCTGCTCTATCCCACTTCCTGTTCAATTGAGACTTTGGTTTATTACGTATGGGTTAAAGATTACCGCTGTGACGTAAAACAATAATTCACTCGCTCAATTGAGACTTTGGAAAATGTAATTATTGTGCATGCAACTAAGTCAGTTTCATTGTCTTAGCTATCTGATGCGACTGTTCTGATGAACAATTGGCAGGAGGGTAGCCTGTATGTGACATGTCTGTGACAGTATTCACTTCAAGAGATCACTGGCTGTTATGCTGGTAAGCTGGTGGTACGGTCACTGACATTGGCCGTACATTGAGTAGTGACAGGAGTCATTTGTCAATGTTTATGGAACTTCATTGATAGCAAGTGATAGTATAGTGTTCTCCTGCTGTTATCGATAGGCATTCCTGCTCTTGCCAGAACTGCAGCTATAGATCTAGGCTTTCCTGATCTTGTGTTGGATTCAAGCTATCCTGATACTGTTGGAACTGTTGCTATGAATGTAGAGTCAAGCTTTCTAGCTCTTGTGTTGGAATTATAGTTGCAGAATCTGGCTCTCATGCTCTGGTGGTAGAACTGCATCTATAGATAGCACCAGACTCTTGTGTCAGAATTACTGGTGTCACGTCAAAGAACTGCGTCTATAGATAGGACCAGACTCTTGTGTCAGAATTACTGGTGTCCTCTCAATAAAATGATCTTCCACCACAATAAAAACGTCTTATGGAATAGGTTTCTGAAATGTTATGACACTTGAGAATTTGAAGAAGATCTTACTGTCAAAAGAAAGCAAATTAATTAAATTTATGTTGAACATGTTCAAATCCTTTTGATTTGAAATGTTCAGTAAGCTTCTGACATCTGTGGGCAGTGGCAGTATTTGTCATTGCACAAACTCTAGAAACTTCAGATAAATACAGGGAGAAACATTGTGCAACAACACATAAGCAGCTTATTATTGAAAGTGATGCAAGGTTCAACATTGCATCTGTACTGAGGCAATTAGCCAGCAATTACCATCATTGTGTTTGATGTCTGGACTGCGGAGACCTGCCAACATTTTCACCTCCAGATATTCCGGAATGCAGCACTTCTCATTTCTAAGTCTTTGAGCCGCTTACGACAAGATTACGGTGGTTACGTAGTACCCCTTGATTGACATTCCTGGTGTTGATGTAATGTGACAATACCAGTTGATGTAAGTCCTCCAGAGATTGGTGGTCACACAAGATGCCAGTGTTTTGGCTTGATAGCTGCTTGTAGTTGACACGGCTTGTTATGTATTCCTGTAATCTAGTCATGAAGTCAGGAGTTGATGTATTATGGATAGTTTTCATATATTATTCGTTGTCGCATATGGGTGAAATATTCCCACTGCGATGAAAAACACCAATTCAATCAAACATATTATTCTTTATTTATATTTTTTGCACTATCAATATGTATTGCTAGTATTTGTTGATATGAAAAGAGTTACTATATTGTAATGAATGTTTAATATTAAATAGTATGCAGGTTTCACAATACATTCAATTTTCATTGTAAATGAAGTATATCTTTAAAAAGTGCAGGTTTGCATACAACTTTTGAGTAGTGATTCTCCATTGGATAATTGTATGTCCAATTATTTTCCCACATCAAAATATATGTAACATCTGTCAAGAGTCCCTCAACTTGAAAGATGTCTATATACACAGGTGCGTCTAGGCATGTAGGCCACAGCATGCTTTGCATAATGCAGTTCCAGGACTTGAAGATGACATTATGTACAATGTATCATTCTTGACGCTTTTCTATCTCAAGTCCATTTTAACTGCAGAAAAACAACATGTTTTTACTTTCCCATTCAGGACACACAAAAAACAAAACAAAACAATATGTTAACTTGTAGGCCAAAATGCATTAAAAATTACGTTGATAAATGGTGGAAGGCTGGTTATTAAATCTGTTAAATTGTAAGATGTGTGTAGATAATAGAAAGATGTACTCCTACTGTGACCACAATACAGTGGAATGAACGCAGGACATATGTCTGTCACATGTCACTGGACTTATGCAATCAAACACAACTGGAGAATCTGGGTACCTAGCGAGAAACGTGAAATAGATTGATGGCATTTTAATTATTGTGACGGGGGAATACAGGTAACTGTTTGACGTTTTGTAATCTAGATTACACACTTAACCCTACGACCATATCTCCACGACTTGTCACATCTCCAGGCCATTGAGCCAACGGAGAAATCCTGCATACTGCTCGAATTAATGTCGGAGAAAAGCAGCCTGCAATTGCTTCGTCAGATTCCTGCTGAGAAGGTCTTATTATTGAAGGTACAGGGCTGAAGATTTGTGCTGTCACTTTCATAGCAGACTGATATTGGGAATAAACTGAATTACAGGTTAAGATCTCTGTGTAATATAAGCCTAATCTGGAGGATTGTGTTCGCTAATTCAGCACGTGTTCGTACCGCCTGGTCGGTTGGTTTTTGATGGCATCATAATCCAATGTTTGGAATTAATATTTATGTTGCGGGTAGCGCCTCTGTGGGAATTTAAACGTAATCCGTCATTATAAATACGATCTGGAACGTTTTGACAGTTATTATTTGCAGTCACAACACTTTCTTATAATAAATCTTGGATAATGTATATATACATCTAATCTTTAAGATTAACATTTTCCAAAAAATATTTATATGATATCTACGAGGTTGGCCTTGTTAAATTTATTGTGTTTTCAGCTGTTCTCTAGTTCCATACCTATTTTAAAAGGTAAAGTAGGAGGATATGTCTATTGTGAAACTGAAGAAATTAAATATCTAGGTGCCAGTCTCAGGTAATATTATGTAACACAATTCATATACCTTGTATGCCTCCACATGCACTAAATAGCTTTGCCCCAAGTTTTCTTCCATTAATTTCCTTATTCACATGTAAACGTTTTTCTTTTCGATATTTTTCTTTCTGACATTTATTCAAATGTTGTTTGAAGTTAAATTCCATTATGTATAAAGTAAAAGCACTTGAAGATGTTTGAATACAGTGCACAATTTAATTACATTTCCATTCTATACAATCTTCTATCTCCATGCTCCGGTCTCTGCCTCTAACTTGTTTATTTTGCATAGCAATATCTCAGAAACCTGTGGACAATATGATTATTTCATACAGACCTGTATATTGTCAAACCCACTTCAGATTGCTGAATAAGATATGATTTCTGCAGCGAAGTAGTTCATAATGAATTAATGACTTAGTCAGCTTTGGCCTTTGGTGGATCTAGAGTCAACATAGCCAAACTTTTATTTTATTAGTAGAATAGAGCAGGGCTCATACATCCTCCTTGGGGTATGACATTCGTTGAATTCATGGTGCTTTTGTATTGTATATTTTCTAGGTTAATACAGGTCAACATTATTCTTTATTTGCAAGTTTTTAGTGTTTTCTGTTAGACTATGGGCTATATATGTTAAAGTCTGTCAGGAAAACACGTTTGGTGTGTCAATGTTTCATGCTTTTGTTCCATAGTTGTACTAGACTTTGTAGATTTGAATGACAAGACTCGCAGGTTAATTCCCATAATGTTAATGTTTTATCACCATTGATAAGTGTAAACAATGCTTGTGGCTTATAACACAGTGGGCTTGTTCAGTCCACGGGTGTACCATTCAAAACCACTATTGTCATTCCTTCCAAAGAACTGTGCTATTTGGACATTCATTGAATATGAATTTTCCGAAATGGGCACAATGTGAAAACACCTGCTGGTTAATGTGCGGTCAGCTTGACCCAGAAATGAGGAGTTATTTAATTGTGCTGCTGTTAACATATGACCAACTGGGTTTCCTCGGCAGGCCGTCATTTTCTGACCTATGACCACTGGAGACTGTCGGATGTAGCGAGACAGGGTGGAGTTTATCTCTGTAATGATGGTAGATCCTGCTGTTTAATGCTGCTTTCCTACTGACACATTCTGTGAAAACATCTTATTTACCACTGATAGACAACTTTGTTGTTTTTTCATGATGAATAATGTCAATAATTTCTTGCTTGGGTTTTCCTTTGTCTTCATCAATTAGTTTACATTTGAAGCTGTACATTTTTAAACAGCTTTATACTCATACCTACATTAGTTGAAAATTTAATAATTATTTTGTGGGAAGGTGGTAGCGCAGTTCAATCCAGGTCCGAATCCCGCCCCGGGAGCCCGGCATCAATGCTCGCGAAAGTTACCTTTCTTACGCGATATTGATAGGATGCGCTGTCTGTAGAGTGGCAATGCAGTTATCATCCTTGGTCTTGTCAGTACCAGCCGATGTTGCAGGTTTCCTCCTGCCTTAAACTGACAAGCTGTGATATAAGTGAAAGAATCTTGAAAGCGACTCTATACCACAATTTAAAAAAAATATATATATATATAATTTTTGTATTTTGCATGCTATAAAAGTATTTTTTTAAGCAAATTTTTTAAGCCAAGTTTTCAATGTAAAAAGTGCAGTTCTTATAAGCAAAGAATAACATGTTACCTTGGAGAGTAGATGTAGGATTTGCTGGGTATAGCATTAGGATACAGAGACAGTGGGTGTTGTCTTCATTTTCATCCATCATTTCAACATGTCTTTATATGTCATTGTTTGGCATTGATGAAAACAAAACTATTATACCATTGACCCACTTTGTAACACCTCCTGTGTCAGCGTCAGTTTGTATTTATATATCTTTTTCAATTATGGACTTCTCATATTCAAATATTGTCTGTCTTTAAGCTTAGACTTTCGTCGAGTACATTCATTTATATTTGTAAAAGATGTAGTTGGGGAGTTGATGTCGTTATTGATGTCATTCTGATAGACGGATAGTCAATAATGAAAATGAGAAATGATCAAAGACAATTTCCTCTCAATTTGAAGTAGATATGTAATATTAATTGACAGATACAAACCTTGTTGTAACATGTATAGAAATTATTAAGCATGCAATGTTTTATATAAAAAGAAATCATTTTATTTGATAGTATTACAGCACCATTTCCTAGAATTAGTAAAAAAAAGATTTCAATAGTTGGGTCACGGGGGGGTTTTATCGACGTCTTGGTGAAAGTATTTTGGTGACTGCTTGGTGGGATCTCGAGTCACTCTACTGCACTTCCTTGCATAAAATCCAGACCTGATTATCTCCTATTATGTTCTCCACTTCCTGTCTTGTGAGCAGGGCAACTCCCGGAATAATGTCCCTTCTGATCGGACTCTTGCAGCCTCGTCAATTTCCCCGAGGAGAAATAACTTTGTAACATCAGTCGATGGCAGTACATGCAAGAACTCCCTGTTGGTTCAATGTTTAGTGCAACGATAAAACTAGGTTTAAGAGGTTCGGTCTCTCTGCACCACGACATATGTTTTGTACACATATTTTCCGTAAGATCTCGTGATCAAGACTTGAATTTAAATTAAGGTTTGTGATAAGGGTTTGAGATGTAATTGGGAACATTCATTTGGTGTCCATGGATACAAAAAAACAAAAAAAACTTTCAGATGGATCACAAACTTTGGAGCAGATGGTGAATCTTTAAAATATGAATCAGGATTTCTCTAGAAAAGGAAAAACGGATTTACCGCTTAGTTTCATGGATTACAAACCATAAACATGTCTTTATGCCACTGAACTACAGTGTCATGCCTATTAACCTTCATTCTGTAGGCCACCAGAGATCCCCCGATACAACAGTCAATGTGGTTAATCCAGAATTTAGATGGTTAATCTAATGATAATGCATGCCATACTTTCTTCTTTTCTTTCGGACGGAGTCTTTAATAAAAGAAGCTCATTATATTTCCAAATTGCTTTGAGATACTGGCAGAACACAAAAGAATATTTGATATCTGAACATGGTCTCTTAAGCCGATTCTCGACTTAATCTCTTGCCCGTGAGTGACATGAACCTCAAGGCTGTTTTTCGCATGATCGGATCTATCACAAGTACTCCTGGGGTGTTCAAACTGATTGCAACAATGAACAAGGTGCCTGCCCTGCCTTTCAACATGTTCAAGGGAGAGTTTCTTTCCCCTTTGATGATTGTGGAAGAGCACCAGAGTGCCGAGAGGTTAGCAATACTTCTGTGTATATTTCACAGATCTGACTTAATCAGCTGACACCCTCATCATTGATTGCCGATAGCATATAACCGACAGTTTAGAAACTAGCTGGAAACTCTATTAAAGCGATTTGTTTTCAGGTATTTTAGAAATAGGTTTACCACCTCCTTTATCATCACGGATGGGTGAAATATTGCCGAAATATTGCCGCTGCGACGTAAAGCACTAATTCATCATCACCACCTCCCGTGTCGGAGGTCAGGTTTATTGCATGATTGCGACAATAGTTGATATTTACTCGTTATTATCTGGAGTCCACATGGAGAGGCGATTTAAGGTTTGCATTTCAACACAAAGCTATATGCAGTTGTTGAAACGATTTCAGAAACTGTTAATAACTTTCAGAATATGATTATTCTCCAGAGACTGAAACCTGGCTACAAACAGTAGTACAGATAGTATACAGTATTTGGTGTTCTCTTTATTGGATAATGCTGTTTTGATGGCCTTTCTGTGTTGTTTAAATAGCTCTATTTTTATGAGAACTGTTAAAAAAGTCTGAACATTGAGATAATGTTTTTTAGTTATTGGCTCAGAAATTAGCTAGCCAGATTCTTGTAATCACCCTGGTTACATTCTCCCATGGAATGTGATGGAATTTTTTAAAATATCTTAGTCAGCAATTATTTTCAAAACTATTTTTTCTTCATGCCTTTCAATGATAAGGCTTTTATCTTCTCATCACTGTTTCATACATTTATGACTAAAATGGCCAATTGTGAGTGGACTAGATATGTCTACAATCAGTGCTGTGGAGCCTGGTAATGGTAGACTTTGAGAAATGGAATACTTTGCAATGAACCTGTTCCATGGATTTGTACAGTCACACTCCACTGGAAAACATCTTGAAATACCCACAGTATGTATTGCTGGAACTATTTTAGATGCCATGGAAATAGCATCTGCCAAGGAAACAGAATGATATTATCTCAGATATACTCTCCAGATTGTCAACAACCCGACAAGAACATATTTTAAAAGTACATTGATTTTTTATGATAGCATTAATATGAACCTGGCATTTTAAGAGACAAGAGAATTAAATCCCAGTTGAAAAAAAACCCTGGTATAATGTTTATGTTCCTGTAGATGTGGTGAAACACGCTGGTCATTGAAATAATGACAGCTACTTTAACTCTCTCCATGCTAGAGGCAACCGGAGATGTCTTAAAGAACAGTCCATGTGCCTAATCCAGCAGGGAGAGGGTTAAATGTGTCCTATGGTGCATGATGAAGTTTTATGTAAAAATATTGTCTGATATGATAATAATATGTCCATTTGTATAGCGCCAAACTTCACACTAAGTATGCTAATAGCAGTGATATTACAAAAATATATAATAAAATAAAAAATAAAGATATAATATGAACCTCAAATCGGTTAAATATAGACATTACGTGTACCAAATGTTCTTTATGACATACACTGTTATACTCTGGGTGTTTTATGTCTTGATTACAAGATAAATTTGATCACAAATTTCTAAATCCTTTGTTAAGACATCTATTTTCTGTTGCAGGGCTGGTTACTACAACCAACCGTACACTGAACAGGGAGATCCTAGCCGAGCACGCCTTGGAGGTAAGTTGGTTACTGTTATCCATGTTAATCCTACAGTAAGACGTGATCCATCCGTGGCCGGAATCTCACTCTGGACAGACTTTATTCCAGATCAGAAATAGAGAAAAATAATACAAGCTATCAAGATAGAGATAGAGAAAGGTTTCGATATCTTGAGAGAAAGAAATATAAGGATCCTGAGAACTAATGTGCCAGAAAGGAAGTGGGACAGACTTAGAGAGAGATTTAGAGAGAAGAAGAGATCTAGTGTGAGCAAATGAGAGAGAGATGGAGGGGGAGGGAGGGAGAGGGAGGGAGAGGGAGGAGAGAGAGAGGAGAAAGAGAGAGAGAGAGAGAGCGCTAGGATATATTTTAGATATCTAGTGAATGGACAGAAGAGATGCGAATTTCTAATAATTAGAGCTATTTGATAGAAAGAAGAGCTAGGGCATATTTTAAACATCTAGTAGAGAGAAAGAAGAGGGAAAACCAAGGAAGAACAAGTAGACAAATGGATGTACAGCAGTAGTAGTCTCCGACCACTCTCAGTACAGAGCTCTCCGCAGCTCTAATGTTGTGTGACTGGAGGGTAACACTGTGTCGCAGTTCCATTCACATGGCGACACCTATAGACCTATAGATATCAGCAGTAGGTACTGCTGGGTGTGTACAGTGTACTACTCCCTCCGTCCTACAGCAGTGGAAACGGACACTTCTCACACATGCTATGAGCTCAGTAAACTTACACCTGATCCCATCACCTTAAATTTTAATGAATTTCAAAGGTATTCCATCACCTGGTTTCCAGATGCTTTGCTGGTGAGATATCTCTATAATGTCCTCAAATTACTGTATCGGTTGATGCAGGCTTCAATACATCACCCACTTCACAGTTCCAATGCATTTTCTATAACACTTTGTGCGTGGGTTTGTCACAGAGTGTTCAAGGCTGGGCTATAGTTGTTAAGACCAGCTTACTGCATGGTTATGAAACTGAGATTTCACATGTGGCCCGAAAGAGATCTATTTTCATCTCAGCTTAGAGGCTGTTAATCGTGTTAAGGACATGGTCTCGTCATAGAAAATGGCAGAAAAATAAGCTCCCAGGTTTTTTTCTTCCAATCTCTCTCCCTAAATACATTCTATGTGTCCTGGAAAAATAGATAATCAGCTAGATGTAAAATGTTCTCCTAAAAATGTAGATAATTAAAATAGTTGAATCTTTAAGATTTAACATCTAATATAATAATAAATGACACTTTATACTGTAAAGTTACTCTAAATGTAATATGAACATACGCAATATTGATGGTGCAATATATGACAAAGAACTTTGTATCTATAGTGTAATAATTATCAATAATGATAAACTTAAAATTATTAAATATTGCAAAATTGTATGCATCTTTTAATAACAACAAATAAGCTACTATTATTATGTACCATTATGCTCTTTTGAAATAACATGTACATATATTCAGTGACGTCTATCAGTCTATAGCTCTCATTAAACACCAATATGTTTGTTTCGTATTGACATTGCTATATCAGTTGAGGATATCATCCACTTGCTGTGTATAAAACATTTCCCATCAATTTCTTGAGTGGTAAAAGACAGACAGGTCGGTTTGCTGGTGTTTGATTGAAGTCTAACCATAGGTAGCACTTGCTAAAAGACTCGTCATGAAGAGTAGAATTGGACCTGTCAATCAAGTGAGTTGTTGATTTCACTCTTCACAGGGACAGGTGCAAACAGGTGTTGTGTATTTTTTTCTTTTTTTAAATTCCCTGATTTGAAAACAATTATGACCTTCAAGGAAATTGACTAAATGAAAGGATAGTTGTATTCTAATTTCAATTTGTAAATTACTCAGGAGAAGGTAATTTTGTTTTATATGTCTTGTTTGGGGGCCCGGCATCAATGTTCGCGAAAGTTACCTTTCTGACGCGATATTAATAGGATGCGATGTCTGTAGAGTGGCA
>JAUTBT010013153.1:0-23370 GCA_032361225.1 Lepetodrilus schrolli
CGAGGACCGTGCTAGAATAGATTTACAAATAGCCCGAGAAAAATCAGCGGCAGGTCACCTATCAACAGAAGCACAAGAGGATGCGGTTTTAGAAGTACGTCATAAAAAGGTTGCGCTTACGGTAAAAGAAGGGGTGTTAAACCAAGCCAACGCCTCTGCTGCTGAAAAAGCCGCGCGTAAAGCGGAACAAGCGGCTAAACGCGCTTCTAAAACATCAAGTAGAGCCGCTAAAGACGTTAAGAGAAGAACCAAAGAGTATGAAAAGCAGACAAAAGTCTTGCTTGAAATTATGCAACTTGATATGGCAATAGCTATTGCAAGAGCTAAGGGTGAGAACGCAGGTAAAGGTATTCCTAGATATAAGATGCTTCAGTTAGAGCTTGGTTGGTTGAATCAGCAAATCGTTGCATATAAGAAGATGGAAGCCGTTGCTTTAACAAGAGCCACAACAGACAAAGGTATTAAATTACATAAAGAAGCACAGCTTGCTACACAACTTGCAATAAATAAAGCATTGCAAAAAGGGCGAGAGAAAGCAACTCAATACGCGGGCATCTTTAAGTCTTTAGCATCGGGCGACATTGTAAGTGCGTTTGAACAAATCGGTGGTAAAATCGGTGAAGCTTTAGGTATAGGTGATATGGCTGACGATTGGTCAGCAGTGCTTGACAGCATGCTTAGCGGGTTTAAAGGTTTCGCATTAAGTGTTGAAACAGCTCTTATGAGTACCGCATGGTATGTCTTGCTGAAAGTTGGGACATCTATGTTAAACGGGTGGCTGAACACAGAAGAGGTAGCTCCGGACGCAGGTAGAGATATTGGCTCAATCAGAGGAGATTCAATCCCGAACCTCTTAGAGCTTCTAAACAACACGCAGAATAAGAACTTAACTCTTACACGTTCTATGACAGCGTCATTACACAGCATCAGTTCTTCATTTGATAAAATGGGTGGTATGTTTAGAGCATCAGGTATTGACTTTGGTGGAGCGAACTTTAAGGGTTCTGAATCAAAAAGTTTTTGGGGCGGGAAGTCGTACGAGCTTCAAGGTAAAGTCCTTAACGTAAGCAGTGCAACACTTACAGATATGATTTCAGGTAGAATTTCCGGTTACCTTGAAACACAGATTAAGAAGAATAAAAGTTCATGGTTCGGAATGAAGAACAAAACTTCTTACATGAGTGTATATGAAAACATCAATATGCAACTGTCTAAGCAGATGGTTAACATCGCTAAGTCGACGGTTGCTATGGTTGATGAAATTGGTGCGAGTTTAAATGTTGATACATCAGCTTTCGCCAACACTAAAATGAACTTCTCGGCATTGAATGTTGAAGGTAAGTCACCGGAAGAAGTTGCAGCGGCAATGCAACAACTTTATTCAGAGCAGTTAGATAGAATTTCTGAAACTACGTTCCACATGTTCGCTAAATTCCGTGAGGGTTCAGAGGGCTTAATGGAAACAGCCGGCAGAGTTGCGATTAACCTAGAGCAAGTTGGGAGCACGATGGATCAATTAACTCTATCTGCCGCCGATGGTGATGGCAACATGAAGAGAGTAGGCTTAAGCTTACGTGAGATAGCAGACGGTGCAAACCGTGCACGTGACGAAATGCTACGAGGCGAGCACGGAACACGCGCATATAACAATGCTATGCGAACTGTAAGAATCGAGACGTATGACCTATCAGAAGCCCTTATAAGAGGTGCGGGCGACCTTGCGTCATTGCAAGCCGGGTTTAGTGCATATTTTGCTGAATTCTTTAGTGAGCAAGAGCAGATGGAAATGGGTCTATATAACTTATACGATGCTATGAACCAAAGTTCAACAGCTATCTTACAGTCAACTCCCGAGTTTCAAGCGGCGATAACTGCCATCCAAAATGGATCAGAAGATGCTAAAGCTAAGTTTAGAGAATTAGTCCAAGCGATTGACAGTATGGCGGCAGGAGCAGGGGCAGGGGCAGCGGCGTTTATGGCGGCTAAAGGTTATCTTCTAAGTTTAGCGGGTGATTATGCGAAGATTGCAAATGACCAAGCGGCGCTAAGAGAGCAAGAGAAGCAAAAAGAAGCAGCTCGAAAAGCTGAAAATGACCGCGTTGTTGCGGAGGCTAAGAGAAAAAATGACGAGTATAAAAGACAACAACAAGAAGCTATCCGTAACGCTGAAAGAAAGAAACAAGATGCTATCCGTGCCGCACAAGAAGCCGCACGTAAAGCTGAACAAGCGAAGAAAGACTCTGAAAAAGCGTACCAAGATATGATGGACAAACGTATCGCGGCGGCTCAAGCAGAGTATGACTTCCATTCAGATATTTTAGATAGAATTAAAGATGCGTATACCGGGTCATTAAGTTACTTGAACTCATTGGAAAAAACACAGTTCTTAAACGCTTTAGCCGCTAACAAATTTGCATCGGGTGACCAAATGGGCTACTTAGATAGCCTTGCGTCAGCGTTAGAGTATGATAAGAAAATGAGCGTCAACAAAGAAGACTATGCTGTGAAGTTTGATGATTATGTCAACCAACTTCAAAACGCTGAACCGGAGAAAACAACGGAAGATGTTGTCGAAAGTCTTGATAAGCTGTTAGAGCAGAATGTCAGAATCGAAGATGCAATTAACAGAGGTGCGTTCCAAGCACCATTCAAATAAGGAGAGCCACACATGGAATTATCTATACCCGTAAAGGTTGAGCTTGAAAGTTCAGACCTACAAGACAACACGGAGCATTACCGCCAAGCCATCACCAAAGACGAAAGGGTGATGTGGACAAAAGGGATGCGACTACAGTCTAACAATCAGATTTTTCAAAGAACCGGACCCGATTTGCTTGCTCCAATGTACCCACCCGCAAAACCGGAAGATGTTAAAGCCGGTGAAGTTTTCTTTGCCCCTAAAGGAACATCATCAGGTTATATGGCTAACGGTACTGCTACAACAGTAGAAGGTATTGTACAAGCAATTGGTAGACATGGTTATCCCGTGCCACTGCAACCGGAATTATATGGTTACGCAAACCACGACATTGATTTTAACAATGCTGTTGCATGGTCAGGGCGATACACACGTGTCTTAACCGGTATATCGAAAACAACCCCCTTTAACGGGTTTGTTAAAGACTCAACAAGTAGTGGAACTCACTCGGTAAGACATAGACTATACAAAGACAATACAAGCCCGACGGGCTGGACATACAGTATAAGTGAAGCTACAAGCGCTGTAAAATATTGGAGTAGTGCCGAATACGGTGTGCGAGATAATATCACACCAACGTCGCCTAGATTTTATGTCAGAGTGCAGATAAATGACCAAACAAAACCTAATGTTGGTCCATTTAACGTCATTGGGTTTTGGAATGATGCACAAGTGTTTCATGCAACTATTAATAATCCCGTTGACCCGTATAAGACAACGTTCACATCATCAGGTGGTGAGCTTTATATGGTTGATTCAATGGAACGAGAGCAAGTTGACTCTAAAACCGGAGGAGCTTTTTGGTTCTTCAAAATAAAGAAGCAGTTGACAAGAGGTGAAGTAACCGTTGCATCTGACCACGCGTATGTTTACACACATGTTGGAGAAACTACAATTGAAACAACATCATATTGTACTCTTGCTTCAAATTGTAAAAATAACTTTATCCTAAGAACCTTTTTCTTACGGGGTACAGAACTGTATGCGAGAACGAACAACAACGTGCCACGTGAGACAACAACATCAACTAACCCTATTCTTGATGAAGTGCCAATGTTGTCTGACTTTTTGTCAGGATGGACGCATGTATCACCTACAGCAAAGTATATTCCGTTCGATGAAAAAACGTATACGTCAATCGTAGCATCCGGGTCGGTTACATTTAAAGTGAACGTACCATTTGAAGACTATAACACCATTGCGTTAAGTGGTCTAATCGCTGATGAGGTTGAAATTAAGTTTGGCGCGGGAACAGCAACTATACCTGCGTATAAGCCAGACAATAGACGTGATAAGGATAGTCGACTACCGGCATATCAAACAACTGCAATACTTTACGTGCCGAATAACGTTGTTATACCGGCTAAGTCTGATAACTTTTTCACAGTGACACTCAAAGGTAAAAGTATTCGTCTTGGATCAATCAAAGCCGGGTTAAGTGTAAACGCAGGGTTTTCTAACTTGGTGTTCACAAATAAGTATATTGATTATTCACCGTATGAAAAAGATCAATGGGGTAATGTTACATACGTACCGGGATTAAAAATCAATGTTTACTCGGGAACAGTTGACGTACCTATTCAAGAATATGATATGATGAACCGTTTAATGATGAGTCTTGCGGCAAGTGAAGTAATACTAAACGGGTCTGACAGCAATGACAATACGCCTCCAAACAATGAGAGAAGTATTTTTGCTGCAACAATGGTGGTTGGACGTATTAAAGATTTCCAATTAGGAACAAGACTTGATAACAAACATTTGGGCGAAATGGCGCAATATAAATTTACAATAGAGGAGTCAGTATGATTACACACGCATCTTTCCCTAGCTATGGGTGTTTTACGGATAAAGGTAATGCCAATACGATGTTCAAGGCGCAAGCGTACCTTGGGCTAAAGTATAAGCGTAATAAAAAAGACACTATCGTGGGCACGTTTGCATTGCGTACCCACGAAGACATGCGTAAATTTACTCGATGGTGGATTGTTGAGCTTGAATATGGGGGAAAACCTTTTGAGGTTGAAACCCTTTTCATGGGAACAGTATCAAAACTTGTTGTGCGTATGGTGAACGATTTAAAAGTAAACCTTATTGAGGGTAACCAACAAAGTGGAGCATGGGAAGTTCCGATGACCTTGGAGGTTATTTATTCAGAGGATGCACTTGCTATAGACGGAACACCATGAAAAATTACTTAGGTAATACGCCCTATCCAATTACTCCGGGCTTAGGTGATGTTGAAGATTATATCCCCGAAAAGTATGATAGTGGTATTCCGTCAATACAAAAGGACGTATGTTTCACAACTGAAACCCTTACGGAAACCCTTACACGCGCTAAGGAATACCTTGGCGGAAAGCGTAGCTATAACGGGTACATAACGATAGTGGCTAAAATGGTTATTCGTGAGGGTGTTAATTTTGCAGCTTTCAATAGATGGTGGGTAAAAAGTATTCATAATGGAACAAATTACTTTCATGTTCAATTGCCTTTTTTCGGTCCATCAGAAGTCATACGAGTAAAATTCATTGATGATTTGCACGAAGAATTCTCAAATAATGCAAGATGGACGACCGTTAAATTAGAAGTTGACTTACTTCATGGTAAAATAGTAGACAAGAACGTAACATACGTTTTAAGCTGTGACTCTATGATAGATTGTACAGCAATATTAGAATGTTTATAAAGGACTCAAAATGATATGTGCATCAGGTAACCAAATATCCGTCAAAGATTTAATAAATTATGTCGGCAATAGTTTAAAAGGCGACAAAGGTGAGGATGGTAAATCTGCTTACGCCGTATATGAAGAATTACACAAAGGGGCAAGTCCTACTGACTTTTTCATGTCGCTCACTGGTCCTAAGGGTGCTCCGGGTGCTCACGGTGCGAGTGCCTACCATATATGGTTAGCTCTCCCGGCAGTTCATCCGTTACCACCATCTGAAAAGACAGAAGCAAAATTTATCAAAGCACTACAAGGTGTCGATGGAACATTGGGGCATGACGGAAAGTCAGCGTTTGATATTTGGAAAGACCTTAACCACAAACCATCAAACACGCCGGTACAAGAATTTATTGATGCTCTTAAAGGCGTTAAGGGTGACAAAGGCGACATTGGACCTGCGGGAACGGGTTTAAATATTCTTTCTGCTGTTCCTACGCATGGTGATTTACCCACAACCGGTAACAAAAGTGGGGATGCCCACCTTGTAACGGGAGAAGGTAAGATATATGTTTGGCAAGACCACGCGGGAGGTGGCACATGGATGAACCTTGGTCATATTCAAGGTCCAAGTGGTCCACAAGGTGCTACCGGGGCTACCGGACATGATGGTACACACGGTATTGATGGTAAATCGGCGTTTAATGTTTGGCGAGCGATTGCCGGTAACGAACATAAAACTCTTCCTGATTTCTTAACGGCTATAACGGGAGCAAAAGGTGACAAAGGTGACAGTTACGTAGAAGCGAAAATTGTAAATGACCACCTATGGATCACCCCCGTACTTGGAGGCATACATCAAGCGGCTGTAGATTTAGGTAAAGTTGTGGGCGCGGATGGGCAACAAGGTACAGCAGGTCTTTCTGCGTACAACGAATGGCAAAAACTTCCGGGGAACACACATACAACAGAGGCACAATTCTTTGCCTCGTTACATGGTCCTAAAGGTGTACATGGTCTTCCCGGAAAATCAGCCTTTCAAGTTTGGCAAAGTAACGGACACACGTCAGGCACATTAACTGATTATTTAACTGCTCTTAAAGGGGCTACCGGAAAAGATGCAATTGGTTTCAAGTCTGCCTCTCTTAACCCAAAAGGGGAACTTGTAATTATAACTACTGACGGGCATAAGCATGTTATTGGTCATGTTAGTGCGGCTAACGGTCAACATGGTATAGATGGTATCGGTATTAAAGCTGCCCACGTTGACGGTCACGGCAATTTATGGTTCACCCCAACGACAGGTATTGATTATAAGGTTACGGGTGGCTCAATCCTCGGTCACGACGGTTTACACGGTCTTAATGGACCGGGTTATCACGGTTTACGTATACGTGCCAATCAACACCTATGGGTTACGCCAACTCTCACTGACGGAACTGACGGTGCTGAAATGGACTTGGGGCAGGTTATTTTTCATGGTGCTCATGGGTCGCAAGGACCAAAAGGTGAGGGATATACCTCTGCTCGTGTTGGCACTGATGGTTTCCTCTATATGACAGACACGCGTGGAACTGAACATAAAATTAGCAAGGTTGTGGGTCCGAAAGGGCATGATGGTGCTAATGGTGCTGACGGTAAGTCCTTAGACATCAAAAGTGCTGTTCCAACACGTGCCGCGTTAAACGCTCTAACGGGAATGAAGAACGGAGACGTGCATTTTATTTTAGACACGGGTGATATGTTTTATTATCACGGTGGGCATTGGCATGATATGGGGCATTTACAAGGTCCTGCCGGTGCTGATGGTAAAGGTGTTGTTTCAGCCGCACTTAACGGTAGCGGTGAACTTGAAATTACTTTAACTGATGGGCATGTTATAAATGCAGGACCGGTCAAAGGAACAGACGGTACTAATGGAACGGGTTACACCAATGCCGAGATTCATAATGGGGAACTCTTAATTACCCCGGTACTTGCTACCGGACAACATGGAGCACCTTTAAACTTAGGTGTTGTAACCGGTAACCACGGAACAAATGGTGCAGATGGGCGAGACGGACATGGCTTCAAAACTATGGTTATAAACGGTCATGGACATCTTATGCTTACAGACGATAAAGATGTTATTACTGATCTAGGTAAAGTTGTTGGTGTACATGGTCACGATGGTGCAAAAGGTGAGGGTCTTCATTCTGTAAGCGTGGGTAAAGATGGTTTCCTTTATGTCACGTACACGACCCACCCAACGCTTAAAGTGAAAGTTGGTCCACATAAAATTGTAGGAGCACACGGTACAAACGGCTCAAACGGAGTAGACGGAACTGACGGGCATAACGGACATGACGGAGCTAAAGGTGACGGGTACACTGCTGCCACAATTACGCACAATCATTTGCACCTTACAGAGGTTAAGGGTGATGGCACAACCACCGATGTAGATTTAGGTAGCGTTGTTGGTGCACGCGGAGCTAAAGGTGACAAAGGTGACAAAGGTGACAAAGGTGACACGGGGTTACTCGGTAACGGCATCACTCATCCCACAATAAACCACCTTGGGCATCTGATTGTTACCCCGGTCGATGGGCACGGTGTAAATGGTAGCCCCGTCGATGTGGGTTTGGTGAAAGGGGATAACGGTCATTCGGCTTTTCAGGTTTGGAGAGCGATAAAAGCGAACCACGGTAAACATTTGATTGATTACTTAGCGGCTATAAAAGGGGCTACCGGAGCTGCTGGACCAATGGGCGCAGGTATCGAATTCAAGAAAGTATATAAAGATTTGAAATCACTCCTTGCCGGAGAGACAGCCCCTAAAGTTGGCGATGCTCACTTAGTTAAAGCGACGGGCGATTTATGGGTATTTGAACCGTCTGTAACACCTAACACAAGTGGTTGGCACAGTATAGGTCATATTCAAGGTCCTAAAGGTGACAAAGGTGACAAAGGTGACAAAGGTGCAACACGTATCAAACCATCGGTAGACACAGTGCCTCATTTACCACCCCACGGAAACCATGAATTTGATGTACGATTTGTGACAGACGCTTGTGTGGATTATGTTTGGTCAGGTAATCAGTGGCATCCCGCCGGAAATATTATAGGGGCTAAAGGTGAACCGGGAGAGGGTGTTGATTGGAAAGGTCCATTGGACGTTGCTTCAATTAAAGCTCTGCCTATTAATTTAAAGACGAAAGGTGATATTTATTTTACCACAACAGCCGGCGTTATAGACGGTAAGCATTATGTCAAAGGTGATGCTACAAAATGGGATGGTGCAAAATGGATGTTCGCGGGTCACTTTAGCGATACTTTAGCAACAAGCGGGGTTGCTGTAGATGAGTTGGTTAAGACCATTCCGGCAAGTGCCAAAGAGCACAAAGTCCCTTTGGTCGTCCACATATCTCACGCTGATTGGGTAGCGTTAGGTACGGGAAGACCGGCAGATACTCTGTACATAATCACAAAGTAATGCTATGATAGCTTTAGGTGATTCAGAAAATCAAACATACAAACTTGGTGACGAGCAAGTGACGGTGATCGCGTTAGGCGATACTATCATTTGGTCACACAAAACAACACGAAGTGCTAAAGTTGTATCAGACAATAAAAGTGATAAAATGTCAGACAAGAATGGCAAAAGGATAGTTAATGCAGACAATTTGTGATATAAACAAACTAATTCATAACGGGCAGATAACATCTTTTGCCCAAAGCGCCCCTAACAATGTTCATAAAATGGACGTGGGTAAGTATTACGGCGTAGCCGGCATAGGTAACGCACCAACTGCAACTGTTCCCTATTATTACCAAGTGTTTAAGCTAGGTAACGGTGACCGGCAAGTGGTTGCACACAGTACCACAGACGGGTCAACCTACCAACTAATCGAACATGCAGGTAAGTGGGGTAAATGGCGAGATATGTCAGGTTACAGTGCTTATGAGATATGGAAAAACCTTGACCCAATAAACAATACTTTATCAAAAGCGGCGTGGTTAGCGACGCTAAAAGGTCCTAAAGGTGACAAGGGCGATTCACTTGTGGGTGCGTTCGCAACACAACATGAAGTTGATGCGGGTGTGTCAGCCAACAAAGCTGTTTCACCAAAAACACTTAACATAGCGCATATAATGAATTTTAAAGGTAACTCGCACTGTGATGTAAACAAAGATATTAAGATGGGTGTATACGCCGCGCAACCAAACACCTTAAACGCTCCAACAACACATGAGGGAGTTGTAACGACCAAAGTGACACACCATGCGTATACACAAGAGTTCCTTGATGTGGCTACGGGTAATATTTATACCCGTTTTAAAAGAGGGGCAGGTGTTTATTCTGCATGGAAAAGGTCGCACCAAGAGGGCAATGGTTTCGGATGTAAAGTTGTAGTCATTGCTCAAGATTGGAACACGTTACTTGAGGATGGGATATATGAGGTTAGAGGCGCTACCGGGACAAATCGCCCGTCACCAACGGACTACCTAAACGGTTTAGTTACTGTTATGGGTAATGGTTGTAAGCACGCAAGGCAGATATTTACCCCTGCTGAAACAACGGGAGCGATTGCACCGATGTTCATTCGTACAAAATACGGTAATACGTGGGGTAATTGGGCGGTGCATGGCGCTATGGAATTTGACCTCGCGGCGAAGACATTAACGATAACATTATAAAGGACTTGCATGGCAATTGTTGCTAAAAAACAGACCGCTAGAAAAGTGGTCGTCAAAGGACATAATAGCTGTATTGACGTATTTGTTAAACATAGGTCAGGTGCTCTCACGCAAGTGTTTACTTGCCAAATTACTTTTATCCTTGATCAACAAACAAAAAACTTCAATTTAAGAGCGTGGATTGATGCCCGCAATACTAAAAAGTTTACACGGATAAAAGTTATAAATAATCTTTTCCAACCGTCAATGTTAATAGGGTCAATGCGACCTTATGCCGGCTCAACTGAACCGCTAACTGTAGAGTTGGTAAACAATGCGTCAGGTACATTTGCGGCAACCGGTGCAAGTGGTACGGCGATTGTTGTACCTCATAATATGGACGAACACGGTGGCGCGTTTAAAATAACCAATTTTGGTTGGATCAGAGGCGGTGGCGGTAACGGCGGTAAGGGTGGAACGGGGGGACGAAGTGGACCTAAAGCGTATGTATATTATCTTGCTAAACCGTCTACCGTCTCTCACCAAGTTCCTACAACAACCACTACTCACGGAACTAAAAAAGTTGTAGATAAACACGCGGCATGGGCTTCGGGTCACAACAGTATTATTTTAGGAAAAATGTTCCCTTGGTTATTTTCAGGAGTGCTGACAATAGGTGTTATCAGAGTTGCCATTAACGCAGGTAACGTAACTGTGTCCATGCCATCGCAACCTTGGATTACTCCCGTTAGGGTGCGTATGTCACATGCTCTCGGTGCACCGGTAGTGGCTGTATCTTTCCACGGTGCACGGTTTACTTTTAGAATACTCACAACTAAATTTAGTATGAACTTGTTTAAAATGAAATATGCGGTAGAAGCTGTAATCTCTGCCGGCTCTGTTACAACGTATAGGAATGTAAGTACATCTGCTTCACATACAACATACCACACTGTGTCGCACACTGTGACACATGCTGGAGCAGTACATGGAACTATTGCCGGACACGCAGGTGGTGGAGGTGGTGCAGGTGGTGTTGGTCAATGGTTTCATCATAGATGGACATACGGTCATAGGGGGTCGGGAGGTGGCGCGTACACGGGGAGAGGTAATGATATTCTTTATAAGAAGAGCTACAAAGTCTTTAACGTCACTAACCACAAGGGGCATACCTCACCGGGTATTACAGTCAGTGGAACAGCGTTACCCAACAACAAAGGTAGCTTTTGGACGGGTATTGTTATTCCGGCATTTCGTGATGCTTACCCCGTCGGAACACCGGCTAAATATTTTAGCAGTTATAAAGGAACTCTTACCGCAGGTACGCCCGGTTTTGATTGGGCGGCGGCGCAAGCGGCAAAACGTTCATATACGATAGGCGCAACTGTGTTTACCGGAATGGGAGGGAGGAGCTATGTTTGGTATAAAAACATAAACAGCCAAACCTCACGACGGTATTATTCATATAAACTAAAATACCCAAGTAAAGTAAGAGACTATAAGCCCGTGAACAACCACGGTAATCCGGGGTACAAAGGTGGTAAAGGTGGTAACGGTGGTAATTGGGGAGAAGCCGGGCACAATGGTGAGAACGGAGTACATGGTAGCGCAGGTACGGTAGGAGGGAAAGCAGGTTACGCTGTTCAAGGTAAAGGTTTTCTTAGCGATAACGGGGCAGGTTTAGTTGCCACCGGAACATCATCACAACATCTTAGCGGACATGTGGTATAATAAAAGTATAATAAAACAAAAAGGAACTAACATGAGTACAGATGACAGCCTAATTTTACCTGCCGTAGAGCAGGTATCTAAAGAAGACAAAGACGAGGCAACTGCCAACGAGAAACTAATTTTTGAACTTGCCGGTAATGAAGCAATTTTGCAATCAATTATGATACAGAACACTGAACATGAGGGGTATGTAATTAACTTAGACTTTGACAGAGTTGACAGTGCGGCGGTAAAAGCGCTAATCTCTGCTTTCTTAGGGCAAACTGTTGTAAACTTTAATCTTAGAAACGGCACGTCATTGATGCAGTTAAATAACGTTGAAGTCACTGCGATGTATGGTTTTAAAAACCTTTCGTTGAAAACGTATACACAACCGACAATAACATAATAACAAAGGACTCCAACGAGTCCTTAATATTACGTCTTAATATATAAAGTCATACTTAACGATAGTGTATGCTCTTTCTGCTGATACGTCTCTCAAATGAGGGGCACGGCTCACAATCCCCAACAACATATCATAATAATCACCGTACGTTTTAGCTTTACGTAAGTCTGCTTCCACTTGACCCTTCGTAGCACGCGCAGGATGGTCATATTTCGCTTTAGTTATCTTTGCCCATGCCATGAGTTCCCCAATGGTATATTCACGCTCAAAATCGCATATAGCAGGTTTTCCTTTGGCATCATAATGTTTACTGTCAACTCTGTTGATTAACGGGTGCTGTTTCATTTCATTCCCTCAAACTTTTTTCTAAATTTTTCGTCCAATTCATCCATATCATTTTTGAATCTTCTGTTCATTTTTTCAAATTTACGTGCTTGCCACTTGTCAATCTCTACATCTGCAATCGCAAATAACATCAGTGTCACAATGAGGAAAACAACGTCGCCCGTTGTTCCCCAAATAAAATGCACAACCTTTACCAAAACTAACACCCCTACAAGGAACGCTACCAATACTGATAATGCACCGAGGGTCTGTAAAAATCTTTTTAAGTATACCATATCTTATCCTTTACTTCGTACTGAACATTTATACTTGTATAAAGTATAATGTTTGGGTAAACCATACTCTTGGAAATAGCTGTCTACTTCCTCAATGGAGTGGAATATTCGCTTGCTTCTCCAAAACCAAAATGGGTAAGACAACATAATATAAAACGTGTGCGTGTGTGTTGAGTCATTCATAAACCCGTCTCCTCTTGGTGACTTAACTTCTTCCAAAACGCAATGGCTCGTATAATTTCAAATTGTATATAAGAACTCTTCTCCAAAAAATGTTTGTCAAGCTCTCGCCGTAAGTTCTTACGTAAAAGCGCAACACGCTCGTTAGCCAACTCTTTGGGTACGGGTGGCACATCTTCTGTGCCGTACAACTGCAAGTTACTAAGCATGGAAAGGGTCTTTAGACATTGTAACACCTTTTACAAAATATTCACTGCCGTTGTTACCTTGTCTATGGTCACACATAAGTTTTTCAGCGTCGTTTAGCTTAGCGTATCTAACAAACCCTTTACCCTCTTTTGTCAAACCCTTACGCAACTCTATAACACCAAACGCTTTATCAAGGCAATCTTCTGCGTCATTCCCCATGCTGTCTGCAAGGTTGATTAGCGTAACAATCGTGTCGCCAATAGCGTCAATAAACTCTTCGCCGTCTTTGTTAATCATAGCGTCGTGTATTTCAACTGCTTCTTGTAAAAATCTTTGGTAATTTACATCAGGCGTATTGTTGTTAACACCTCTAATTTTAGCCCACTGTCTAACATCTTCAAATCTTTGTATCATTTCTGTTCCTTTTTAACAAGCCATACTGCTTGCTCTTGTATTGTCGGTGATTGTACCTCGCGTTAACCACTTAGGGTCAATACTTATAGACTTCTCTTTAGGTTTCACTTGCTCTTTGGGTTTGGCTTTCGCCCTTGAAATTCTTGTTCGTCTTGCTTTGTCGGCACGACGAATAGGAATAACGCAAATGTCACACCACTTTTGATTAGGTGAAGCATCAGTGATCTGCTCCCCACATTCCTTACACGGTCTAACGGACTTCTTTTTTATACGCTCGTCCTTAATTTTCTTAGCCCGTATAATACATTTCTCACAATACTTACCCTCCTCTGATGTTAATTTTTTCTTACAAGTGCTACATTTACGCACCATATCAAACGCGTCTCGTTGTGCCTTTACTGACGCTTTAATATCCTTCCAAACCAATTTGCACTTATCTGAACAGTAAACACTGTCTTTCTTAGCTTTACCATAACACAATCGGCAGTGTCTCATTTTAACATCAACAGCGGTGCAAAAAGAAAACTTAAGGCTATTAACCACATAATTATATATCGGACGGCGTTCATCGCTTAATCCTTTTAAAGTGTGCATCCCTCACGTCATCTGATAATTGAGGACGCTCAACGAACTGACGGTATAAGTTGTTAGCGGTTCTTGATGTGGTGCGCTTAATATCAGCACTGAATTCTTCATCGCTTATCGTTCCGTCAACTACGTCAATTAAACGATTAATCTTTCCGCCAAGTAATATTTTTTCAACCATAGTTGAATCTTCGCTGTCTACATATTCTCTAAGCAGTAGCAAACCTAACAAGAGGTTATTGACTACTTGGTGGTCATTTATAAGCTTTCTAACTTTGCCATCAACCACTGATGATTTTTCTCTAAGTTGGTGGGTCGTAAAAGTTTTAAGTTGCCCACCTACCCAATCATAAATTGCTAAAACATCTTGTTCGTGTGGCTTTAGTTTCTTTCTCTTTCGAGGTGCTTCACCCTTAGGTGATATAAGCTTTACGTCCATCATTGCAAGTTGCATGAAACCAAACACCCCAACCAAATATATTATACGTGTATCTTTATCCATCTGTTAACCTTAATTGTGTTCGCAGTTTTTCTAAGTCACTTTGTGCTTTAGAAATCTCGCTTTGTTTAGCATAAAACTCTTCCCATTTGTCATACAACGCTTCTGTGCTTAGGTTCTCGCTGTCAATGACAAGAAGTCTGCTTCCTCCATCACCATCTGTCGCAACCTCAACCAATATTTGTCCATTAGGGTGTGTATAACCTACAACACCCTTCGTCACTTGCATACGTTCTATTGAGAGGTACTTAAAATAAACCGTGTCGCCGACAGATACGGTTTTCATGTAAGCATCATTTTTAAAAATAACCAATGAAAGAAATTAATCTCAACCTCAACGACACGTAAGTTTAAAACGAAATGCAAGTGGCAAATGTACTGTGCTTTTTTACTGGTACTATATGTACCCACGATAAGCTCTGTGCCTATGACCTCATAAGCAGTCATTGTTAGCCTTTTTTCTTGACTGAAATAGTTGATTTATAAGTAACCAAACAAGGGTAACACCAACAGCATATTTCCACTCAAACGGTAGGTCAAATGACCAAGCAATTACCCAATATAACCCGTAAGTAACTAAAAACATTACTCCGAAAACACCAAGTAGAATTAACGCGAAAAAAGCAAAGGCTACAAACCATGTCCATGCGCTTCCCATTACTTTACCGCTTTCATCAGAGGCATATTTGCTTCTGTAGGAATATAAACAGTTGCTACACCCTCTTTCTCTGACATTGCGTTTACCCATAAGTATCTAAGGTATGCTTCGTTACCTTCAAGGGACTTACCGATAATTTTGTTAGCTTCTGCAACACCTTTAGCACGTGTAACTTCTGCACTTGCTTTATATTCAGCACTCTCGTTAAGGGCTTTAGCTTCTTGAACTTTGATCTGTCTGTTCTGTTCAGCCTTTGCAAGTTCTGCACGCCCACTCATTTCTTGTTGCCACACGCTATAACGTGGCATACCTGCCATAAATATTCCGATAATAGCAACCGCTACAACCGCAATGATGCCCATAGTTTTTCTAAACTGTGCTTGTCTCAACGCTTCTTTTTCTTCTCTTTCTTCGTAAGTCATGTTATCACCTCTATAATAAATTCTTTCTCGACCAAAATTGGTCCTCTGTCCTCTTTATGCCAATCCGAAATAAGGTAATGTACCCTATCATGGTGTGTGGCAATACCGTCTATCCGTCCAATGTATTCGGCAAACCCATACGGCGCAAAATAAGTGAATCTAACCTTGTGACCTTTGAGCTTCAACGCGTCAAGTGATGCAAGGGCAAGGGCTTTATCAAACCTTGCGCGTCTCTCTGACCACATGTTCATCAACTCTTTGCTAATATCCATCGGTTACCTCCTAGTATCTGTCGCTATAAACCCACATGTAGGAGAGGATAAGTCCTCTGTTTTCACGTGAAACCCATGAGGGTGCTTTTTATTCAGCTTCTTTTCTACTTTAAGTGTAAAATTGAAGGAACAGTTTGTCTTTGCACACCATCTTGAACAGTATAGCATTAGAAATGATCCTCCTCTGCCCCATACTTCTCTTGTATAAGTGACGGTCGGTTAGCCGGGTTAACGTTATGTCTGTTGTCCCTATCCATATTGTCACGTTTTTCAGCTTCAAGTTTGTCCATAATTTTAGCCGTTTCATCCGGCACAACGTTCTCTGCTAATAGTTTACACAAGTCAATATACATATTACATACTCGGATGCAATATAAATCGTCCGTGTGCTCCAACACATTCATAACTGTCGCAATGTTGGAGTTCATAAGCTTAGGGTCAAGACTCATATCAATGTGCATCATAGGTCGTCCTCCATTTCTTTGTGTACTTTTTTAAGTTCTTTACGAATAAGCTCGCCAATAATAAACTGCATTGTCTTCCCCGTAATGTGGGAAATCTCTTTTAGTTTTGTTCTATCCTCAATTTTTATCTTAGTAACTGTAACGCCCTCTGCCATTCCTGCCATGTTAATCCTTTTTTATTTATTATACTTCAAATATACTTACAATATACTTTAGTTTACTTCTAAACTGCTCTAAGCTCGCCGCACATATAAATTGTCCTTTAGCATCGAGAGTCATATCTTTGTGTTTGTGTTGCCACGCACTCATTTGTTTTTCGGGATCGTCCACAAACTTTTCTGCCTTAACCTCGCATACAAAATACAAACCTTTAACGCATATAACAAGGTCGGGAAAACCCGAACTGTTGGCTTTCATAATCTTGTCTACCTTGAAGCCTTGTTGTTTGCAGTATTTTATAATGTCCGATTGAACATCTTTCTCACTTTTCAAGGATGCCATTGATATAGTCCTCCACTTCTAGCTGTGTTAAATAACCTGACGGCTCGTCATACTCGTCACCAAATCGCTCGTCGTTCAACTCCTCATCAACTACCCATGCTTCATAGGTGTCAACACCGTTTGAGTAAAACATTTTGCCAAAAAGAATAGACGCACGCGCCCCATTACCAAGAGGGTAAAAAGCGTGTTGTTGCTGTATCATTTTCTCGTACTCTTTTTTACCAAAAATAGCCTTACCTTTATCGCCCATCTGTAAAGCGTTCTTAGCCATTTCATGTAGTTCCCATTCTAAGTCTTCAAATTTCATTTCTTGTCCTTCCATTGTGGTTTGCCCGTTAATTTTATTTTCCATCATAAATCGTTTCGGGGGCTTCTGTCAACACAATATTCATACGGTATTCTACCCCATTATATTTATTGTGTGACACATCAACTTGCTCTATTAAACAGCCGTTAAAACGTATCTTAAAGGCGTTGTCTCTATACAACATCTTAAAGTGTTGTGTATTTTCAAAAAGTTTACGTAACTTAGTACCAATGGACGAGTTCACCGTGTGCACTGTTAGTTCAACCCTATTCTTTTCGGATATAGTGCCAAACGGACCTTTCTCGTTCCGTATTGTCATTGACGACACCTCAATCACGGCATCTATCGCAGGTATTTTCACCCTACCGCCACTGCTCTTACTTGTTATTGCCATTATTTCTCCTTATGTCATACAAAGTATAACTGAAATTACCTTAAAGCTTTCAACAAGTCATCTTGTGTAACTTGTTTTTTGGCGACTGTTCGCATCAATTTTTCCTCAACCTCCCCCACTGCAATGTGGATAGTTCTTACTGTGTTCTTCTGCCCTTGTCGGTGTAGACGCTTGTTCAACTGCATATATTCTTCAAGTGACCAAGTAAAACTAAACCATATCAAAATATTACCGCCATGTTGTAAGTTTAAGCCATGCCCGGCAGACTTTGGGTGGACTAAAAGCATTTTGATTTTGCCCTCGTTCCATTCCTTAACCGCCTTACCCTCTTTGTCAAGCGTAACAGCGTCAGGGTATTTTTCTTGAAGTCGTTGCAACTCATGTTTGTAGTTGTAGGCGACCAAGAGATTTTCGTTAGGGTTCGCTTCAATTATCTCGTCTAAGGTATCAAACTTTAGGGAGTGAAAGTTATGTACCGGACGTTTGCCCGTGTCTTCATCCGGTTCGCCGTAAACAGCACCGCCGGAGAACTGTAAGAGCTTGTTGGTCAAAACAGCAGCACTTACAGCACTTATTTCCGTGTTATCGCTTAGAGCGAGTAACGCATCTTTCTCAAATTTGAGGTACTGCTTGTGCAAAGCACCGGTCAGTTTATTTGTCATAACGATATGGATATTTTCGGGGAGTTGTTGATATTCGTCAGGGTCAAGTGAGAGGACAATATCGTTTATTTTATCTTCTATTATTTTCATCGCACCATTTTTAATCGTATAATTGTAGCCCCAATGATCTACATCGAAATATGAACGTCGGTACATTGAGATATTAAAACCCAAACGCTTACCACTGTCAAGCAAGAAGAACTGCGACCACAAATCTAAATAACCATTACTCGCCGGAGTTCCCGTGAGTAGCACCATTCGTTGCAATCGTTGACACTTCATCGTTACCTGCTTTAACGCCCTGAACCTCTTTGAAGACGGCGACTTAAAAGATGAACTCTCATCAATAACTATCATTTCAAAAGGGAATTTGCGACCATAATGCTCAATTAACCAAGGGATATTTTCTCGGTTAATGACGGTCACCGTCGCGTTCTTCTTTAGAGCGTCTAAGCGTTTCTGCTTTGACCCCGTACATATAGCAAAGTCAAGGTGGTTTGTGTGTTCCCAATTCTGTGCTTCTTGCATCCAAACAGTTTCGGCAACCCGTAAAGGGGCTATGACCAAAAACCGTTCATATTCAAAGTCATCATAATAATCGGCAATAGCCGTAAGAGTTGTTACAGTTTTACCTGCTCCCATGTCAAGGAAAAGGGCTGACCCTCTGTGTTCTTTGATAAAGTCAACCCCTCTTATTTGGTAACCGTGTAACAAATCTCTTTTAAGCATTTTTTATCCTTTTAAATATGATATCTTGCACCCGTTCGTGTCAATAAGTCTTGCTCCCACATTGCCCACACTCGTTTAAATACTCGTTTACGTGGTAGGTGCAAGAGCACCATTGTACCACCATCAAGTACAAACAAAGTTCTGAACAAAACCTTCTTCTTGTTTCTGTATCGTTTACGCATAACTTACCCCTAACTCTTCCAAATGCTTCTTGAACAGTTGGAAGTATTTGTATCTATCTAAGTCTCTAGGGAACGCAAATTGCCCGTTGGCTTCGTTCGGCTCACCCAAGTCCATTAGTGGCTTCGCATCATCACTCTTTGGTACTTTATTATTATTGGTCTTATATCTAATACTGTCGCCATCTGTCGAGTAATACCAACGCACAACTTTACCAAGATACTGTTCACGCCATATACCACCACCTCTTACAGTACGTGCTGTAAGAAATTGACGGATATCTTCGCAATCTTCAATGGTGTTCATCGGGTGTGTACCATGCAATAAATATTCTTTAACTGCTGTAAATACAATTGGGTATTCAGAGTTTTTAGAAAGTGTTGGCTCTGCATAGACACCTTTAGCTTTTGCTTCACCGTCATAAATGGCAATATAATTGTTCACATCACGGGCATATAACGCTTTATATGTTCCGTGTTCCATAATCATACCCGTTTCTAGCTCCCAATCAAACACAATAGCCTCTAATATTGCTTCCTTTGACTTGAGGCACAATATCTCTACCCCATCGGTGTTAGACGATTTAACGACGATACCTGCACGTTCTAATCTTTCGATTAACATGAGTAACATCAGTTGACCGGTGATAGTCACTTGCAACATCAAGTCGGGTGCATATAATTTAGAGTACATAGAACCAAGTTTTCCAAATGAACCGTTCAATACAATCTTTAGCCCGGCATCAATCGTCGCCATTTTAGGGTCTGTGTATCTCTTCGCTTTGGCTTTCAATCTTGTCTTATATATCGTACGATACACGTCCAAGAATTTAGCTGTAAGTCTCTTTGGATAGAAACCAAATTCAAGTATCATTGAAGGGTAATAACTTGCAACATCAATGTTTCTTACGACCTCATTTTCGTTTGGCTCAACCACTAACTGTTTCTCTTTGGAGTGTAAACCACCAATACCAATTTGGTATGTCGTTTCGTTAATGGTCAACGGGAACTTTTTAAGCCAATCCGGTAATACGGGAGAGCCATTTTTAGGATTAATCTTAAACGTTTCCGCTTCTACTCTTTTAAGTAGCCCTTGCAAGATTATCATATCAAACTCAACACAATCGGGTGCTGTGTACTTAACTGTCTTTGGCACTGTAGGACGTGTAACATGAACACCGGCGTTGGTCAACTCTTTTACGATAACTGTCTCTGCAATTTGTGCATCTGACTTTGAACGTAAATCTGTCCTATACTGCTTGCTCATTTCAATACGTAATTCAACACGGTCTTTAATGGAGTTGTAAAGGTCAATCGTTGTGTCAAGGTCATTCACGTTGTAGTCCTTAATTACCGTGATCTCTTCATTTGTCAAAACTTTGTCATACGCATACGGCAGGTCTTGCAATCTTCGTGAGTGCAAACGTGCCCCATACCCTTTAAGCGATACAAAAACACCCGGGGCGGGTTCACTAATATCTATGTGTTTCATTCTTAGCGGCTCTAACGCATATTCGTTCATTGTTTTCCAACGGGGTAGGTTTTCATTTATGATACGCTCACTCATTTTAAAGATAGAGAGAGTGTTTGCACCCTCCATCATGGCACAAAGTACCGGGTAATCATAACGGTCAGAGTTGAAACCAATGAACGTGTATGTTTTTATTAAGTCCAACATCTTCTTTTTCTGTGATACTGTCAAACTTGTCTTTGTATCAATCTGCAACTTACGACCATCTTCAAGTTTCATCCCAATCAAAAAATAATTAGGACTCACTTCCAAATCAAAAAATATATTATCCATTAAATTATCCTTTCATGTATTGCTGTGATGATGAACGCTATTCTTTCGGGTGTAGACCATCTGTCTGAAATATATTCAAGTTCAGCTTTTACTCTAGGTAACCTATCGGATATATATTTTTGGTTAGCCAGTCGTCCATACTCCCTATATAGTTCGGGTAAAACTCCCCCCAACTCTTCTAACATTTCGTCCGTTGTTAATTTATCACGTCTATCCATAATATAATTAAACGTATTAGTTATTTTTTCTTTGTCTCTGTTATTATCCATTGTTAAGCTCCTCGAACATTGCTATATTGTCTTTGTGTCTACCTCTCCAACGCTTCATAAGTGCGTCGGGTATCTCGCTTCCGTTAGCATGACAAACTCTGATACACGCTTCGGCATATCTTGCGTCCATGTGCTCTATGTGGTGCAATTTACCACGTGCGTCTTTCCAATACTTATCATCTTTAGCCGGCTCACGTCGACCATCAACCCATTCTGTGTAGGGGGTGTATGACTTTCGTTTCATTTTAACTCCTCCAATGTAACAAGCCAAATCGTTTCGTCTGTCGGGTGTGGGTGCATAGTGATAAGGTCTTCAATGTGATACCAAACATCGCTGTTATGAGTTACCTCACTTCTTATACGTGCTAAGGCAAACCCCCGACATACTTTAAACTCCGGTGCAATTTGTGCGTAAAGCTCAACGCCTTTGTTCTCGCAACCGGTGTATTTTACCATGTCCATGTGACATGGAGAAACGATATTTTTCTCAACCATATTAAGGACTGTATCACGATATAGCTTGTCGCTATTCTCTAATTTGAAAGGGCAATTCTTGCACACCTTTTCACATACTGTAATGTTCATTTTTCGTACCTTTTTCTGTGCAAACACTCGCACAATGAGTTTCTAAGAGTTGTTAGCTCTTGTTGATACACCCACCACTTAAAACCTCATATTAGAATGAGTTAGGTGTATCAAGAAAAGCTAAAGGGTTTTTACACCCTTTAGTTATCGCTAGAGGTCGTCTTCAT
Organism: Lepetodrilus schrolli; assembly: GCA_032361225.1. Taxonomy (NCBI): domain Eukaryota; kingdom Metazoa; phylum Mollusca; class Gastropoda; order Lepetellida; family Lepetodrilidae; genus Lepetodrilus; species Lepetodrilus schrolli. The sequence goes on from JAUTBT010013153.1 coordinate 22,042, forward strand.
CGTCCATAGATGCAAACATGTCTGCTGATGCTGTTCCCGTGTCGGAGAAGCCATCTTCTTCAATGTTACCACTTACGTACTGAATACCGGCAAGGTTACCGTTGATACGTTTACCATAAGAGTTGTCTTGTTTCCAAAAAGAAACGATAGCGTTGACTGTCGCCCCACCAAAGAACATCGGGTTAACTTCGTTGTCTTCTTTTGTAATCGGGTTACGGCTACGGTCAATAAGTGTTGGTCTGTTCTTGTTTGACGTTTTGATAATCCAATGTCCAACTGCATGTTCATCGTCTGTCTCATCACCATCTTTAATCGCTACTTTGTCGCTAGGAATTTTTGTTTTTCCCTTTGTAGCTTCAATCTCTGCCATTACTTTTGCATACGTCTTCTCATCACTCTTTGGAAGTAGGAACGTCGCTTCATATTTACCGGTAGACTCACCACCGAAAGAACCGTGTTTAAACACTTTTGGGAAACTCAATTTAACATTCTCTAATACTACATTTGCCATTTTAAAACCTTTTTTATTTTTATTTACTTGTTAGCCTTGTGCGTTCTTTGCTCATTTCTTCTCGTTGCTCACAGCACGTCTTTCTATATTCAATAGTATACAGAAAGTTACCTTAGTTTGACCTAAAGTTCTTCAAACATTTTGGTAATATCTTCCAAAACAAGTGCTTTACCTTGAGCCGTTTCGGGTACACATTTAATTGCACCTTCGGGCTTCTCCCACATTTCTGTAAAGATGTTTTTCTTACGGGAAGAAATATCTTTTCCGAGCATCTTTTCAACTTGTGTCGGTGTTGCTAATTTACGAGGTGCAACTTCATCCAACGGCAACCAAGATTTGAGTTTGTCATACGCATCAACTTCGTTTGACCACTTTTTGCGTGTTACGGCTTTGATTAGTTTGAACCCTTTAACTTCGTTACCGGCTTTAAGCTCGTCTCCGATACGTGACTCATACGCTTTGAACGCCATGTCAATCAACGGACGCTTTTCCATGAACTTCGCTATCTGCTCCATGTCAAGCATAATACTTGCACCTATTGCACTGTCTGTATCTGTAACACCAACTTCATCTAAGTCTGTGAACGCGTCAACAACAATGCCACTTAAGGCTTCACAATGACTTGCATGTGGACACCATTGACACGCTGTTTCACTTGCTACACATTCGCTGTCTTCTTGAAGTGCTAAACGTGCTCTTTCTGTTGCCCACTCTCTAAAGTCTTCTAAGTCTTCGGGTGTAGTCTCCCAAGAGTTTGTGTTATGGATTGAAGCGTTATCCTGAACAATGTGCAATACCACTTTTTCAAAGTCATAAAA
>JAUTBT010013164.1:0-23369 GCA_032361225.1 Lepetodrilus schrolli
CAATATCGCGTCAGAAAGGTAACTTTCGCGAACATTGATGCCGGGCCCCCAGGGCGGGATTTGAACCTGGAACCTTTCGCTCCGGATCTACTGCAAAGGGGATTAACTTGACAAGCATCCCGCAGGAACTTTCTGCTTTAGATAGAGATTCCTCTAGCCTTCCCTGCTGACCAAAGCTATCTTTCATATGGGCTTGGTTTTCCCCTGAATTTTGTTTTGGTTAGTGTAGATTTCAATATTATCTTTAATTCCACGAAACGTATACCGATATCTACCAAACAAGAGTGGCAATGTATTTCATGCAAAACTATTGACACCACCGTGAATGAGTAAAGCGAGTTATTGTTTGATTCACCTTATGAATACTCTATAAGTTTCACCAGAATCGGATTCAATAATTTACGGATTCTGTGCGTTAGTTTGCAATGTAAGCCTGCAACTATATGTCGTATACTCCTTATACGTATGGTTAAATATAATTAAGGTTTGATGTTTCTGTGTCAACGCCCCAATACAAATCGACCGAAGTATTCTATCCAATGAACCCGGCGGCAAATATTAGCTAGCCAAGAATATAATATTTGCCCCCACAATGCTAATTTGGGAAGGATTATCGCCATCACTTGACCCTGGGTGATAACAGCTGATCCAGATACTATTTTAACCTTATGTACAGAGACCGGAAGTGACTGTCGTCTCCATTTTTAAGTCACGTATCATGGATGAGTCAGATAAGCAACCCTGCAGTATAACGTTTCTTTCACCCAACTAGTTCTATTAAATATAATAGAGGATGTTTCATGAGTCTAGTGACATAGTATGTATACCTCTCATCGAGTAATGTACTCCACGAGTGGTGCATAATTTATTGCTTTTAAAACCAGTTTGAATTTACCGTTCCTTGATGATTTTAAAGTCGTATTTATTTTGAATCCAAAGGAATACTTATTTGTGAATACGTTTGAAAAGGGGGTTAAGCGGTCGAGCCTTTGTATTCATAATATATTAGTGCATGTATGGGCGTGTAATATAAGTGTAGTTTAAACTAATGGCAAACAAACTGCAATCGATTTATTTGCATGTCAGGGTTGGTAGTGTAATAAATAATATACCGGGTATACTGAAACGCTTTTACTCATCAGATACCAAAGCCATTTACTTGCTCCATTAAAAAAAAAATTGTATCACACTGAAGCTCGTTTAGCATTGTCTATAAATTGATGATTTAACAGTGTTTTCAACAATGCCACTATAAAATGTCATTGTTGCTGTTTGGGTTTCTGCGTCACGAAATCATTAGCAGATTACCAACATGCCTCTGTGAACTTGGGAGATTTTGATATTATATTGATATTATATATATAGTATATGTTGGTTCTCTCAAAGGATTCAATTAAATATGAAATTATGTGTAACAATGCGGTATACGTACATGTCTATCGTAGAATAAATGACTTGCTTAGAGAAATGAAATGTATATTGTTTCTGGTAAAATGTCAGTTGACCATGAACTATAAAACAAAATAATAATTCTATAATTTCCGTAGCCGCCAACAAGATTATTTGAGGCAATGAAGTAAAGGGTAGGACGTAAATAACTCCAGGTATTCTGATTGCACTCCCACATATTTCTTCCCATAATTATATAATTTACTTGAATTTGTTCTATTTAATTGACACGCATTGTTCAGTTTAAAAGTAAATTATTATTGGTATTTATTTGTTATCCATTTAACAACGATAACTATGACACTTATTTCTATAAATCTACACCGGATTATCGCTTATAAATCCAGGCATTATGTATCTATATTACTCGCTTTGTGGACGATTATTACTTCGAACCATTTTTTGGCTATATTATAGTACTTAGTTATCCGAAAATTCGTTATCCGTGTCCGGACAGTAATTTTTTAGAACCAGCCGTATGGCATTTGTACTGGAATTACTCATATCCTAATATTAGTAACTTCTACTAATATTAAATATACGTTTCTGGTTTTAATTTGGGGTCATAGCGGCTTTCAAGATTATTTCGCTCATATCAAGTCTTGTCAGTTTATGGCAGAGGTAAACTTGTAATATCCGTAGCAGTGAATGTAGCTATAAACATGAAAACAACAAATACAATGCCACGAGGTCTAAATTTTCTTTGGATTCAATATATATAATCTTCAATATTAAATAATACCTAAGAATTGACCAAATATCATGTTTCGTGTTTAGGTTGTCAAGTGAGCAAACACTGTTGTCATGGATGTTCCACGATCACCGATTAGTTAGTCCAATTGGACCAAAGGCAGTTCAAGATTTCAGCAACATATTTCATAGTTCTGTATCAAGGCTACATTCGTATAGTAATCGGTTCCGTCAATATTCTGAACTGCTTTGTACAACATCAGTCGCCAGGAAGCAAAGTGTGACAAGTCAATGACGCGCAGTGTGAATTCGACGCAAGTGATTTCTATCAGTACGCATGGTCTATGTTTTGAAAGGCGTTCTACTAAATCGTTACAGAATCGATTGCATTGATTGTATTGTTAGTCTTTTCCCTGCCTAGTTCAGGCGAGTGTGAAATACGCCAACATCAATAGCAATATTCAAATAATAAGAACCGGTATCGCGTAACTTACTACAAACCTGCGTATATAAATTATTATTATTACGGGTTCTCCTCCCCCAGATAAACAGATATTGCTGAAATACATGTACTGTGGAAAACAAGGTAAAACTCATTCAATATAACCACGAACAGTTTCTTACTTTCATGACCGTTTAAATTTAATCTTAGTAATAAAAATTGGTTCATTGTCAATATCCGCAACTATCTATTCTTTGTTGTCTATTAATAGCATACAGTGGCCAAGGCAATGTCAAACATCAAACTTGTTTTTTTTTCGGTGGTTAAATTTGTTTCTCAGCCTATATATACGAATCCGTTCAGTGTGCAAATTTTGATATGACATTTTCTGATATGTACCACGATAAGGCATCCACGAGCACTATTTTCGGTACAAGTGGAGCTATATTTGTTACGGAGGTCACTATTTCTAGACACATTATCGCACAGTTGATAACCCTTTGCGCTTCTTGACCAATAACTAACATGAAATAAAAGGTTAAACCACTCCCCTTCCCCCAAATTTAAAGGATGTCAGTAGAGTATATAAATGACCTCCTCACATATTATTCAAACTTTGCGACTGACTACCACTGAGCAACATCTGCTATCCAACAAGATGCTAACCGAGTTAGGATATGTTCTTGTCGCACTCGTAGTTGCATTGTATTGGTAAGTAGAAAATTCAATTTTGATCGCATACTGACTTTTTTTCTCTCAAGCATTTGATTATAAATAGTATTATTTTATTAATAGTTAAACAATTTAAAAGTGTACAATTTATTTAGTAATAATGAAATTTGTCAATGTGGTTAAATTAAATCGCTGTTTGTTTACTTATACAAATTCTTCATTTTTTTCTTCTTCCGATTTTCTAAATGTAAAATTTACATTGAAATCGAGTAACATAATTATATCAATATTTTAAATAGTATATATTCTTATTTCACAGGCATTTGAGGCAGCATTTCAACGTGTTCAAGAAACTAGGAATTAAAGGACCGGAACCCTCTCGAATATGTGGCAATCTTGCTGAAATTATGAAGAATGGACAATTCCAAGCAATCCGTGACTGGACCAAGACCTATGGGAAGATTTTTGGATATTTCGAAGGTTACAGCCCTGTGCTTGTCGTTAGCGATCCCGATCTCTTGAAGGAGGTTCTTGTCAAGGATTTCCAGAACTTCCAATGCAGGAAGCAGTTTCCCCTGGCTCCAAGAAAAAGTCTCGGTTTGTTTCTGGAAAACGGAATGCAGTGGAAAAGAAGTCGGAACATTTTGACACCGGCTTTCAGCTCCGGGAAACTGAAACAGGTACGGACCCGGTGCTGTGTATGTTCTATAAGTATATAGGGAACACTTCATAACCTGTTCACAGACGCTTAGTTTCATTAACAAATAAAAAAAATTATTTTTTTAATGAATGGTCTTTGACCAGGACTAACAGGGAACAGTTCATCGCAATTATTATTATGTTTAAAGAAAGAGAAATAGCGTATCTCTATTTTAATAATTCATGTACAAAAAGGCGCGTTTACTGTTATGTAGATATCACTGTCAATCAGTGCGATCTGATATCTCTCCGAAGGTGATCAGTGGCTCTATAAACATATTATTTATTATTATTATTATTATTATTATTATTATTATTATTATTATTATTATTCCTTCTATGTACATTATTAACATTTTTAAAGTGAATCACCCCATCCTCTAAACACGGTCCCATACATCCTAAAACATACGCCACTAACAGTTTGGATCTCGAAAATGCGTTTACGCCGTTGTTTTCCACCGTCTAAAAAATGCTGGCAGCAATATGCTAAAGTGTGCTCCTTTTGTTGTCCAGATGTTCTCTATTATGACGGAGACGGCGGATCTGTTGGTCAATAATTTGGACAAGCGAGCCAAGGCTGGACAATCTTTCGACATCTACAGCGCGTTCCAGTGTCTGACGTTGGACGTCATCGGCAGATGCGCTTTCGGACTGTGTACAGATGCACAGACAGATCCGAATGATCCATTCCTCAACAACATCCGCACCTTGTTCAACACCCTCTCCAAGACCCTGATTTTACCGTTAGTTAGTAAGTATGTGCTATTTTATTATTATATTTTGATTCTAATTTCTTTTTAAAAAAAGTTTTACTAAAAACAAAAACCCATATGTAAATACTTACAGAATGATTGCATAATTATAAAGGTATAGCCTCTGAATGGTATAGTACATATAGCAGCTATTGAGAACTGTGGATAATTAGTTGTTGTGTAGGCTTTTTTATTTCTTAATTTGATTCTTCTTTTTTTTTAATTTGTAAATTTACTAAGGATAAAAATCCATGTGTAAATACATACAGAATGATCATTATAATTATAATTTGTTGTTGTGTGGGCTCGGTTATTAGGATATTATATTTGACTTGCAGTGTTTATGCCGTTCCTATCCTACGTGTTGTTCTTCATCAAGAACATTGTGGTCATCTTCGGCATGAATCCAGTTGTGTGGCTCCGTGAGCAGATGAAGGACGTTATTCTGATAAGGAAGAAAATGGGGGTGAGTTATCTCCCTCTAAAACCAAAACATTCGTGGGGGCCTATTCGTGAGTGAGGGATTATGGAGTTTAACGTCGCTGCGGGAATCTTTCACCCATTTGCGACGAGTCTACTGATCGTGATACAACAACAACAATAATAATAATAATAATAATAATGGACATTTATATTGCGCCTATTCCACGCTGGAAAGCGTACTAATAGCGCTACGTTATTACCCCATACTACAATATGTCAGCAACATAAGGGGTTAAACAAGTCAGAGTGTTGTTTATGTCCATGCTTGGTATATTGCTAGCAATCGATCTGCATGGATCTTGGTCATGTTCCACAGAACGATCGTAGCGCTTCAAGAGTCGTACCTTCATATATAGGAGCTACGACTCGCGTAGTGTTACTCCCGTCCTGTGGCATTGGTCCCTATCAAAGTCAAGGTGTCTTCTACATAGCCTTTATTCTATCCACTATGTCTAGTAACCACCATACTTCTTTATATCATTGCAGAAAAACAACAGCATCGTAGATTTGGTGCAACTCATGTTGTTCCCAGAGACATCTAATGGCGACGAAACTGACCCTCTGAAACGGCCATTGACTGATCGCGAGGTCGTGGCCCAAGGGATGACCTTTCTTCTGGCCGGATATGAAACTACCAGCACTGTGCTAGCGTTCACGAGTCACGTGCTCGCCCACCATCCTGGCATTCAGAAACGACTGAGTAAAGAGATAGAGAAAGAAATCGGACGAGTATGTAAACTTTCGAACGGAAAATACATCTATTTTTGTAGTCTGGCAATTAACAATTTACCGAAGTCAAAACAGTTTCTTTGTAATTAGAATATTGCTTTATACAGGTTTGTTTGAAGAACCTACCTAGTTATTTGACGAAACTATGGAAACGAAAATGTATGAATAGTGATTGATTTGTTTTTGGCTAACGTAATCGTATATAATCGATCAATTCTTTTGAGCACATTGGCACTGCATTTACGATGTTTAATGTTTTTTGTTTTGTTTTGTTTTTCTGTAGGGATCTGTTACATATGAGACTGTTCAACAGTTGCCGTTCTTCAACAAAGTGTTCGATGAAGTCTGCCGCCTTTACCCTACTGCGTCGCTGTAAGTAGGCCTAGGCCCCATCAATACTATACTCAACAAAAATAATTAAGGGTCAATAATATTTATGGATATTAAAAGTTAGCTGTATATTAGCAACGAAGAATTTCCAAACATCTACCGGCTTCAAGTATTCTTCGGGAACCCGCAGACGCATTGGAAACCTGAGTTAAGAAATTTGGTAGAAAGTTTCCCCACAAAATATATGTTGGCCCGTAATTTATTTTCTTGAGTATATATCAGTATTAGTATTTATAACAATACCTCCTGGGGGCCCGTTCCACATAAGTAGGGTAGAGTTAAAGTCATAACTGACTGCTTATGTGCTATGGAACGGGTCCCAGATACACTGTGACTATATTATAACTAACGTATCTGAGGAATCTTAAGTGTTTGGTAAGGGATTGATATATGTAGGACGCGATGCCATCATATCACGTTGGATACAATTGATTTGTTAATTCTCTGTGTAAGTGACTGAGTTGTACGTATTTATATCTACTTGGCGTCATGCCATGTATCCAATACTCACCTTATAGTGATCGATATAGTTCAGACAGTAATTGTAGGCAGAACAACTAACTAGACAGTTTATAATGTCAGCATCGCGCCAATTAAGAGGCACCTTCCAGGGCTGTCCTATATAAAACGCCTGACTCTAAAGGCCATTATAGACTAGACGATTTTAATTATCTCCGCAACAGTGTTGCTGCGATATTTGTTGTATAGTTTATATTGAAAAGTCGTTTGTCTCCCTTGTTTTGCGACGACGAAATTGAATAAGAACGTTTCTATTCCGTATACGGTGTAATAAACAATTTATAGGTAGATGATTTACATCCGCCAAACTATTTACAATCATGTTTTTAATATGAACTAATTGTTGACACACTTTGACTTAAATTATTTTATCTAAGTGAAAGCACATCACTGTCGTATATTAATTATGTTATTGATTTTGTACAATTATATGTGTACAAACTCGAACATATTAATTAATATGAACTAATTGACAGAAGGTGACTTCATTATTTGATTTCAGTGAAAACACTTCATTATGCTGTCTTACGTTCGTTGCTTTTGCAGTAGTGTATTCATACAACATATTAACTCAATTTCAATCCTTACCTATGTTATTTCAGGATTGTAACAAGAAAGGCAGCAGAAACTAAGACCTACAACGGGATCACCATCCCCGCGGGGATGAATATCCAAGCAAACGTTTGGGACCTGCATCACAACGCCGAATATTGGACAGATCCGGAGATGTTCAACCCGGAAAGGTTCACCCCAGAGGTCAAACGTTCATCGTCCGGCTACACCTTCCTTCCATTCGGCGCAGGTCCGAGGAGCTGTATCGGGATGAGATTCGCCGTCCTAGAATGCAAAATAACCCTCGTCAAGGTTCTAGAGAAGTTCGTAATTCTGAGGGCAGACGACACCAAGCCAAACCTCCAGCTCGAAGTCCGCGGCGCCATCGTCCCAAAGGAAGGGGTGAAGGTCAGACTCGTCCGGAAGTCACGTGACTGCGAGAGTCGAAGATGCGGGTGAGGTAGAATCTACTGGTGATTGGTTCTGGAATTGATGACGTCACACACCCCGTGACAAGTGAAAGTTCGTGGACAGTGAGGTGTCCAATCTGAGTCAGAATGACCTCAAGCAGTCCGTGTCAGTCAAGGCAACTTGAACTTCCGGGTCAGCCAAGAGACGAATAAACATCACAGTTCAATCTGAGTTCAGTGAAGAACAAACTGAAATAACTTTGGCACCCATGTTATGAACACACGGTCCTCTACGAATAAAGTAATTGGACAATATCACGAGATGTGAATGCATGAAATTTGCTCTATTTAACAGTGACACTTGCCTTGTTAGTATATGCCAGTGTTTACGATTCAATAAAAATTAAAAAATAAAAATGTTGACTACGGCATATGTTTTTCTGGTTCACTTATAAATTTTCTTATTTTGATACGATATTTTACTAATAAATATGTATTGTGTTTGAGAGTGTGAGTTAAAGTGTTGGACTTGTCGGAGGGATAGCGCGGACTGAACACACACACACACACACACACACACACACACACACACACACACACACACACACACACACACACACACACACACACAAATCAATAATATACCGGGTACTGTACAATACATTACTATAATATGGTATTTTAATGTATCTGATTTATAATGTATATGAAGTATACGTGACTTTATCAATTGGAGTAGCATATATTCGATGCGCATATTGAATTTCCAATTGTATTCTTTACATGAATTGATTGCTATAGTGGGAATCTTCTTCTTCTTGTTCTTGAGTTGGGGTTTTTTTCGGTCGCCTTCCAACTTGGTTGATTTCGGCAGACCGGAATCATAACCCCCTCCTTTTAATTGGAGAACAGCTACAAATAACAGTATACTAGGAAAACAGTATCACAATGATAGATAAAGCCATGCTTAGATATACCCTTGTGATAACGATCCTTATACTCTACATCATCATCATTAATCATCATCATTAATCATCATCATCATCACTATCATAAATTCAATAGATAACAAATAGTATGTTTGTGCGTATGTCTTGTGTGCATGCGTGTGCGTGTGTGTGCGTGTGTGTGCGTGTGTATGGTATATATTATATGAAGGTTTAGAAGACAATGGTGTTTTGCAACAGCTATAGAAATCAATGATTAGTGAAGGGCGGCATATAATGTATAAATATTACAAGTTAGTTTGTCCCAAGACGACGGTGGCTCATTGGTTTTTAACTATTACAACCTCAACCTGATCGGGGACACGAGGGGCGATCAAATACAGATATAATACGTTCCACTTATTGTTACCGCCATCGACCCGAATCGGTTGCCAACCAACAATTGGTGCCATCACAATCCGGAAACCCCGGCAGACCAGGAAACGGCAGCGCCCGTCAATAGTGTCCCTCTGACGTCGGTAGAACGGTGGGGGATATAAGCACCCGTTATCAACTTCCATATGGTATACAATAGACGTGTTCATTATAGCTAGATTTATATGATGGAATGTGTACACTTACAGAAGGCAGCGACTGTCTAGCAGATGGTTCTTGAACGCTCCTGTGCCCACCCTTGAGATGACGGTATAAAGGTGTGCAAATGGCTGGGGGTACAAGTTCGGGGTGGTGTAAGCTGGCCATGCTATGTCTGGTGGTGGGGTTCCCTGCCCTCATAGTAGGACTGGGATATCCTGGCTGGGTGGAATATACAGATGTTGGGGTGGACTATCAGGCAGGGTTGTGGCAGATTTGCGTTAACAAGATGAAGACGTGCTCACTATACAATGAGGATACACAAGCCAGTAAGTATGTGGTGCGGCAATCCATATGTCTTATGAATATTTTACATAATTTAGTCCATGTTCTAATTCTCCTACGAATTATATTTTTAAAGATTAACTTCCATTTCAAAGTGAAAGCTCTAAATTATAGATATGCCGATATTCATGAAATTTAGCTGCGAATGAGTTTAAAGATTTGCTCTGATTTCAAAGTGAAGTTCTAAAATATTAATATGCTTTTAAATAGAGAATCTCACCCAAGTGTCTTGGGATATCAAATATATCAACACGAATTGTGAACGTTATTAAATCCGAGGCATTGCCAATTTTAAAGTCATTAAAGAAGAAAAATGACACATCGTAAAGATTTTAATGTGAAGACAAATCTGTAGGCTGCTGTGCATTTGCACTGTGACATCATAGCAATGCTATGACATCACAATTATAGCGATGACATCACAATGGTTCAACAATCAAATACTTGTGTCAAGTGATATCTACAGCATTACATCACAATGGTAGAACAATCAAATAAACAATCAAATAAACCAAGAATTGGGTAAAACGATATCTACTGCGAAAAGACAGTATTGGGTGATAAACATGGATCCAACTTCTAAATAAATTATATTAAAGTTATTTACGCGAGACCATTTCTATTTAATAGTGAGTTATTTTCAGTCGGATTAAAACGATTTACAGTCATTCCATACCTTCGGAAAAATACCACAGATTATTGCCTAAAACAGCTCAAGTAATGAGTGACATGTCTAATTAGCTCTGTTTGATTGAGGGGTAAATAGAGTGAGAGAGGGGGGTGGGGTAAGAGAGCGTGAGAGAGGGGTGGGGTAAGTAGAGTGAGAGAGGGGTGGGGTAAGAGAGAGCGAGGAAGAAAGCGGGTACCCATCTCCTCTAATGGTGACATTCCATTCACCTCTTAAATTTAAAGAGCTGTTGTACTTAGGGAAGAAAACAACAACATGGGTATGAGAGTAATACGTTATTGGACAATAGCGCAATGAACGATATCCCATCAGAAGGCTCGTTCACTACAACCAAACAATGAATGTAGCCTACAGTTAATCTGTCAAAATAATTCTGACAATTATTTTGTACTTCCCCGGAGACGGGAAACAAGCAGTCATGAAGTCACCAAATAATGAACGTTATTTCTTTCAATGCCAGTGACTAACAAAATAGGCGGGTGGTAGCGCAGTGGTAGAACGTTGGACTTCGGAGCCAAAGGTTCCAGGTTCAAATCCCGCCCCGGGAGCCCGGCATCAATGTTCGCGGAAGTTACATTTCTGACGCGATATTGATAGGATGCGATGTCTGTATAGTGGCAGGTTTCTTCCTGACCTAAACTGACAAGCCGTGATATAAGCTAAATGATCTTGAAAGCGGATCTAAACCCTAATTTAAAAAGAAATAAACAAAAACAAAAAGTAGAAAATGCTATGTCTTAATGACCTAAATTACTCAGGTGGACGGTCGTTAAAAACGTACTCTTATATCATACATTTCTCGTTCAAAAGTATCATTGATACAACACACGATTAGCTTGCAACAACATACCCACTCTTCCCACATAATGATACTTCGTACGATTAGCCCCAAGGTTATGATCTATTCCTACCATTGTGTGGCAGTACTAACTGATACTGATTCGCATGTCTTTATGAGTAATATTGAACTCTGCCGCTGTCGTTATTTCTCACGCTTAAATAAAGTAGGCTAATAATACACTTGCTCTAAGTGTATTTTTATTTATTTATTGTGTTTTTTTTATGGGCAACATCATACTCCAATATCTATGTAATATTGATATGCATATTGCTATGCTATGCATGTAATATTACATATATATTTAATCCCTCCCCCCCAAAAAAAACAAAGAAATTTTATTTCTTTAAATTAAAAAAATTAAAAAATTAAAATAAAATAAAACAATAACAAAAAAACAACAACAACGACAACAACAACAACAAACAAAAACACACAAAAAAACAAACACAACTAAATATTATTATATAAACTGGCCCCGAGATCACCAAACCACTGGAGTACAATTTCATGCTCAAGTTCAAATTTTGTATGGGGATTTGTGAACAAAAGCTTGATTGATTGATTGGTTGAAGTTTGGTGTTTTTGCAGTCGCTTTCCAGCATTGCTGATTTCGGCAGACTGGTTACACACAAAAGCTTGAATTTAGCCAGAATTTATACTAAAACATGTTTCGTAAATTCGGGGCCTGGATTTGGCTTTGAAGAGTCCACTCTTTAACCGGTATATTATGTTACTCAGAGTGTCATTTACTGCAAGACACTGTTGTAATACAGGAAATTGGCAGTGGACTATAGACTCTCGTTCACTTGTAACGATGACATCATCACTGCCATCATCATCATCATCATCATCATCACCATCAGCGTCATCAGCAGCAAGAAAATAGTCAAGAATCTTTTCTAAAAATTCATTTTTGGGGGGTTACTCGCGACCTTTTATACTGCCTTCATGGTTTTCATCGATGTGTGAGTTATTAGGCTCTATATAAGTACATTGTTATTATTATTTTTGTTAATAATAATATTAATAATAATAATAATAATAATAATAGCATTATTATAGTTAAGAAGTTATTGTTTCTGAAGCATATAGATTATCACAGTTAAGTTGTCAACATTCTGCTGGATTCATAAAGTTAAATTAAAGCCACCATATATTTGACGTTGCTGTGTAGTTCTCGCTTCGCTCGATGCAAATATAATTTGTCTAAGCATTATACCAAGTGACCTTTCCATTAATTTAATGTTTGCAGTGGGCGTGATCACTCAGGTAATCAGTTTATAATTATCTCCAAGGAGCTCCTTCTATCATGGCTAACACTTGTTATGTGACTGAGCATGTTCAGTTCTAAGTAAGATGACCTCGCGTATTAATACCTTGAAGCAAAAGTATGGCAATTATTTAATATTGATATCCAAATTTTACATTTATAATATTTTTTCATTGGTAAAAATAGAAAAGGTCAATCAGAGTTGACGTGAAGTATTTTAAAAGATAAGAAAGAGATACAGGTCTTATCATATATCATAATTGTTTGACTTCTGTTCCATATCAAGTTCTCAATTATTTTTCAGAAACATACAGATTCTGAATATCAATAAATTATTGTAGATGTGCTGTTGATATACTATTGAACAGGACTCAGTATGCCTCAGGCGTGAGTGTTGTGGGAAGATTCATGATTGCAAACTAATTTGATCGATGTTTTACTGCGAGGAAGTGAAACGTGAATGCAAAATGGCCGCTGGCTGTGGTACGGGTCTAAATCGCGAGGCATTCTGGGATGCATCCTGTCACGTGATTATCGCCATGTTGATACAGATTACGTTCGGATCATATATTAAGTGCTGGATTTTCCTACAGTTCCTAATTGTGGTTTGTTTAAATTTTTTATATTAATTTTTATATAGTTTAATAACTATGATGGTAATCTTTCTTAACTTCAATTTACAAGCAAGGATACTCAGTGATTCTGTATTAATCTGCTTGCATACCTATACGCTTCCATGTTGGTGATTATCAAAAGTAAACATACATATACGAAAAGGCAAATATTAATTAGGGCATCTATACATTCAACAGACGTGTAGCCATGCGTGATACAGAGTGTTCTAACACCTTAAATGGCAGTGTGGGTTGCATACTCCCCAGCGAGTTGAGAAAGTTAAATAAGTGCATATTAGTCCATTGACGGGGTAATAATAATGTAGCTCTTTGAGCATTCTTTTGAGAGTGTATATAGAGCGCAATATTTTTATTCTTATTATTGTGATTATTATTATTATTATTATTGTTATTGCTACTGGACTAGGCCAGATGGGATTACCCATTTAGCTAAATCATTAGTGTCGGACAAATTCCAAACAACTCGGGTTCGAATCCCGGTATTTCCATGGACCTTTTGCAGACGTATAGTGAGGTGTCTTTAGGTTCTATCTATTATTAGACATCTACAGTAGATATATATCGTCGACATCGATATTCCTTTTATAGAACGTCCTCCACATTTGAAATGGGTTAACCCATTGTCGTTCAATAACATACTGCAATACGTGTTTTTCAAGTGGCACGTTTGAAGTACTATCAAGACAGATTTGTTTCAGAGCCATATAGAAGCTTGTACACAAATTCTAGACTACAGGAAGTCTCTAACATTAAGAAAAGGTGATACTATGATTTGTATAACGCGTCCGTGATCTCGAAGAGATCAGCCAATACGGAGAAACAACAATGCCTCCTGAATCAAAAGAGGACTAACTTCCAGAGCATTGTCAGACAGCTGATTGAATTACTAGTACAGAATTTGTTTAGAGATAAATCATTATGCTTATTGACAGGTCAAATTGGACACAGGCCTACTAGTATACTTTCTTGGGAACATGCCAAATCATGCAGTTTCTTGTACCAGTATACTATCTTGCGAAAATGCTTAATGAAACTCTCTCAACAGGTGACCAAAACAACAGGGATATTGGAAATACGATTCGAACAATTTCAAGTGGATTATATCATTCATGGCCGGCGAAATACAGACGGCGAAACAACAGAAAATCCAGGTAGTATAACAACAACACAGCCTCTAGTGATAGACAACCTGACCAACCCAAATGGACCGTCATGGGATGGCCCACCTACATGTCGTCCCCCGGCTAAATATAGATTCTTCCTCTGTGTTGATCCCATTGGGTGAGTAAAACAATTTCATGAATCATCTCATCCTAGAAACACATAAGTAGAACATATTGCCCTGCGTTCCGAGGATGGGAAGATCTCATCCCCATCATATTATCAGCTTCGAAAATAAAACACCGTCGTAATTCAAATAAAACGTGCTAATAGTACTGTACATGCCATATTGTTCATTGGATGCGTAAACAAGATTTGAATAATAAGATAAAGATTTAATATATACACAACACAGAATGGGTTTTATTTGGCTGGATCTTTTTCATGGATAAACCAAGCTTAAGAACCCATCTTTACTGTTGAGAGTAACGTTAAAGATAGCAGATCCATTGGCAATTCTGTACTCTCCTGTACTAGATAACTATAAGATAACTCTATTTAAGACTAAGGTTGAAGTTACGGTTAACTTAGAATTACGACTTTTAGGTACAGATCATCAATACGCATGTCCAAACGTTTCAACAATCCATTGCAAGGAGCAACACATTTTACGGTCCACACCTTTTAATATCCACCACTGCGTTTCCTAGGCAACCAGAGCGGTGCCAGCTGGGAGCGGTGGAAACGGATCTCATACCAATCATCCAGGGTATGACGGGTTCCGGTGTCGGGAGGGACACCGTAATGTTTGGCAGCAGACTGAGGACCAGACCCACCATGCTGAGAAACCCCATCAGATACAACGTCAGGTTATGGCCCGTAAGTCGAACAAAATGATTTGTATTATAAACACTCTGGTAGACAACCCTGGTAGAAAACCCTTGTAGAAAACCTTGTAGTAAATCCTTGTAGAAAACCTTGTAGTAAATCCTTGTAGTAAACCATGGTAGAAAACCCTGCATGGTAGAACATACTGGTAGAAAACACTGAAGAAAACAAAATACCACAGTTATAGTGACTGAGGTTTTAGGGTTGAAAAGCCTTTAGATATATGCAACATTATTTTCCTTCAATGAAATGGTCATTGATTGGTGGAGGCTTAAAGGGCAAGGTAATACTTATTTAGGCCAATCCTCCCAAACAACTTCTAAGGATATTTAACAGAATGCATGTTCAATGAAAGACTGATGCCGTGATGAATAGGAGGCAGTTTGAGGTTTAAATAACGCTTTTTGCTAGTAAGATCTTATATTTTCTCTTCTTTTTTTTGGTGCGTTTTCGCGTAGGGTTCGGTTCAGGTTAACGTGTACGTGCAGTGCTGCGGAGTACCAGACGTGAGACGCTGTGAGGAGAAGTTATCTGGGGAATTGTCTGCCAGCCCGGTGTTAGACCGGGGTATCATTAGACCAACTGTGTCCGAAATTACAGCCAGGGGAAGGTAGTTATTAAAGAACTACCTATGAAAGAAACACAAGAAATATTTGTAAATATTCACAAACATTAGTACGAAATTAATCCATTAATCCTCTCCATGCTGAAGGCAACCGGAGATGCCCTAAAGGGCTGTACATGCGCCTAATCCAGCAGGGAGAAGGTTAATACAATCCCTTCTCATGATGTATATGTATTTATGTCTTGTCAATTCTTGTTTATATTTTTATGTTTATCACGAATATACATATTGTTTTAAAAGGCAATTTGCACTGGTAGAATTATTAAAGTTATTGTAATTCATCAATATTTTGGGAGAGGATGGATAACTATTTTTGCATCGAAATCCTAACTCTACGGTGATTATTTTTAATGCAGTTAATATTTTTAATGCATACATTTGTTTAAATACAAGCGAATATCTGACAAGAGGGATGATAGATGTCCAAGATAGCATACTTCCCTTCTATAAATTAATAGAAACTTTGAGGGTTTTTTTCAATTATCTGAAACGTTTCAGACTTTTTCAGCTGAAATACTTTTATCTCCAATCTTGTAACACTTTTCTTGCTATTTAAAATTTGTTTAAAGCACTCTACCCAGACTCATTCTGTCGGCGACTGTCGTCTGTAATGAAAATTATTTTGGGCCAAACTGTACTTCCTTCTGCCGAGACGATAACCCCCAGGACAATATCGTTTGCCACCCCAACACCGGAGAGCTTGTTTGCAGCCCAGGTGAGCAGCAAGTTCATACTCCCCCATTGATCTATTGATCGGGGTAACAATAGTGTGGCGCTTTGGGTATGCACCTTGTACAAGGGATCTAGCGTAATATTAATATGTATTATTATTATTGTTATTATCAATGCTTTAGTGTCTATTATTATTATTAATATGTAAGATGATCGATTCTAATAATCTCTATATGCTCTCAATTGGGAACCATAATGATACGTATTGAATTCTAAAACTAAGCAATTCATTCAGAAATAATATTAATGGAATGAGGAGTTTCCAATTAGGAGGTTTGTAGACATTACAATATTAATTATGAATAGCGTTGGTCATTACGTTGTTAAATACCCCTATTCGGCAGAATCGTTCGATGCCATAACCATGATATATCCAAGCCGAAACGTCGACTGCAAAATGTCGGTGGTAGAAACTTGTAACTACATTCATGCATCATTCGATCATGCACTAACAAAGACGATCCACTGTAGTAATGACGAGAAGTGGATCAACAATCTAAGACAGTTTCTATACCGTGTTGTATGTGACCATGGCCAGAAAAGAAAACCATGCTCCAGAAAACGGCACGTATATGTGTTCATGATTGTACAAAATGGAGAATCAATTTACTGCAACATGAAAAGTTCGGTTGTCTATTATTCTCAGGTTGGACTGGCCAGATATGTGCGAATGACGTCAACGAATGTGACCTAGGTGTCTGTCTACACGGAGCTGGCTGCAACAACGTCATCGGAACCTTCACCTGCCACTGTCTGAGAGGGAGTTCCGGTGAGAAAATGGGTGCCAGGGAAATTAACTCTTCTTGAAAGAGTAACATGAGTATCGTTTCAATAAAAGAGACCATAGCGTTCTCGTATTGATCCATTCCCCATTGCAGTTATAGCTACACTTGATTGTAAGTCAATCCGATTAAAACGTACGTCTGTTTACACACCAACTTCTATCGCAGCAATAGCTTTAGCTAACCATATTCTCAAGTATTGCAGCGATAAAGGTGTGTCATGCAACTGACGTACACTTGTAGAGGGTGTAGAACATTTGGATTAAATTTAAATAGATTAATATATCGTCCAGTAGAGATTATGAAAGCTTTATGAAAAGATTTATCTATCTCACTGATCATGCCTACGTTTTACGAAATGGTCATAACGATAGTCCGGGCGTCATTTCCTGCTATAGCAAAAGCACGGCATACACTCTGGTTTACGCCCGGAAACCAGTACAACCGTTTCGTGAAACGCAGGTCTCTTGTCCGAAACGGCGTAGCTCTCATATAACGTAACCTTAACTGAGACATTAGCCATACACTACACCATTACTAAGGTTGGAGGTAAGGCTATCTTAGAATTACGCCGTTTCGTACAGGAGGAAACTGACAAGATCACCATGGTCTTTAATATAGATGGTACGATAACGTCATGAAGCAATGTTCTGATCTGTAACAGGCCCCGAGATTACGAACGTTTTTGAGTACGATTTCATGCTCAAGCCCAAATTTTATATGGGGATTTGTGAACAAAACATTTGAGTTGAGAATGAAGTCGTACTCAAAGTGTTTCGTAATCTCGGGGCCAGGTCGTTTCTGTGAGTACCGGACCCCAACGTGTCGCAGTGACCCCTGTATGAATGGAGGGACTTGTGAGGAGGACCTGGACACCGTGGGGTTTATCTGTCTATGCCCTGAGGGGTGGACTGGAGTCCAATGTGCCACGGCCATCATCGTCACCACCGGCGAAGCTGACACCCATAAAGGCAATGGTAGGAATGGCATTTGAATGGCACACCCTGCTAATATCAAGTCATGAATTTAAAATGAACATAGACATTGTTTCGTACTCCGGTGAGGATATGTATATAATGTATTTAATTGTAGCCATTTATCCATAAACTATTAAAGGTAACATTGATATTAATAAGTTTTACTATGCCTGCTACTTTCAAAGATCTTAATGTATGCAAACCTATAGTAAACTGGATCACGTCAGTAAAATATTATTTTAATGGCACTGACATAAATATTCCAACCTAAGTTGATTTAACCTTCTCCATGCTGAAGACAACTGGAGATACCACACAGTAATTTAGTGCAATCCAGCAGAAAGACGGTTACAACGAAATGTCGCTGATTATAGTACACACTTTCGTTATTTTAACTTTTCTATGATATTTGACACTTTTAACCTTGAATTTCATCTGTTACCGATATCGAAGTGAAGCTAGAAGGGGAACTGCATTCAACTTCAGATGACGTTAGTACTATTTAGATATTGTTTTATACTTCTATTTATGAAGAATTGTAATAAATAGGTAATTGGCGCGTCTTATTTCTGGTAGAAATAGAACATCTATCAGAATATGTGTTGCAAGACGGAGATAGTTAAACATATTATATGCATCTTAGATGGATTCGTAAGAATTTCGAAAGGATCCATGCTTGATCGGGTAAAACTGAATTTTAATAATTGACTCAAATTGTACTTTCTGTACTTTCTGTAATCAAATTTGCCCTAAATTTGTGACCTGATGATAATTTAAATACAAAAAATCCTGAATTGTAATATGAATACAGACACTCATCACCTCCATGTCAAAAAGCAAATTTGATAAGATGCTCGCGAACATTTCATGTATTACAGTATACTGTTTAAATCCTTGTGTGCGTTTTCCTTAGCACGAACACGACTGGACGATATGGTATGTTGGAATCTCTCTGCTGGCGCTCACGTGCATCGTTGTCATCTTCCTCATCATATGTGTTGTGTGGTCTACTCATAGGTAAGGGAGTGTGTCGGGCAACGCGTGTTATAATTAAATGCATCTTCACAAATAGAACTGGGTATCCTCTCTCGACGCTCTCATATCCACAATGAGACCATACCGCTCTCGTAATTCCCCGATCGCCACGTATAAGAGATCGCTACGAGAGCGTGTGGTCTGGTAGTAGACACGAGAGCTTTGAGAAACGACGCCCTGGGCCGAGATTAACGAATATTTTTTTAGTACGATTTCATGCTCAGCCCAAATAACATTTACGCTTGAGTATAAAATCGTACTCAAAAGGTTTCGTAATCTCGGGACCATGATATAGAACCAATTAGTATTTGCTTTACCTTGTATGACCTGTTTTTAATTGGTTTCTACCATTAGAAATAGATTTTACTCTTAATCTGCTGTTTTAGGGCACTCATTTGAATGGTCATATTTCTTTGCTCTCTTGCTCTCTCTCTGTGTCTGTCGGTCTGTTTGATTGCCTGTCTGTCGGTCTGCTTGATTGTCTGTCTGTCTGTCTGTGTCTGTCTGTCTGTCTGTCTGTCTCTCACTTTCATCCTCTATATCTCTCCCGTTCTTCTCCTCTCCATATCTCACTTTCTCTCTATATCTCGCCATCTCTTCTCTAATCCCCCCTTTCTTTCTCACTCCATATATCTCTCCTCTACCTCGCGCCATCTCTCTCCTATATGTCTTCATATCTCTATCTCTTTCATGTATATGTATTCATGACTAAAACATTGTAGTTCAACTATACTTATATAATTACACATCTGGAATGTCTGGTACTTTCACAGACGCCGCTATTTCATCGCAGAGGTGCCCAAGCTGGAGCGTCCAGTAGTTTCAGCTACCAACTCTCAGTTCGACAACATGGTATACCTGAACGACCCGGAACACATTGACCTTGAACCCCCGACCTCTAACCTCTACCAGAGAAGGCTTACGGCAGACGACCCGTACATGAATGAAGTCGGGATGTATCAGGATCGTATATATCCGGACAGCCCCTACGAGCCAATAGACAGAGGCAGGTGTTGCAGCGGCAGCCAATCAGATTCGTCTGATTCCAACAACGTGTACACCACTTGGGACAAAATGCGACAACCGGATGATGAACCGTACGAACCTTTGGCCTTGGCTGGGCCTCATATGCAGTCCGACAGGAACGAAGATTTTACCAAGGAGTGCTTACCTATTAAAAGGTCGATAGCAAATCGCAAGGCTAGTCTGGATGAGTCTTCTAAAGGAGGAAAAGAAAGGCCGTACTCGAGTTGTGATTTTCAACCCGATGATATATACGATGGTCGCCGATGGTCGACCGTCACGAATAAGTCGGAACTGAGGCGGACGGAGAGCGCAATATACGATACTAAACTGCCGGGAGAAAACGAGAGTTGTTCTTCAAGTATTTCTAGTGAACATGTGATTTACGACAGATATACCGTCAATGAACCCTTTTATGGCGACAACGCTACTTATACACCTACCATTGACGAGAGCCGATATGCAATCGGGAGAATACCGCCAACCGGTGAAATAAACGCTGCGTTCAGCGAGTCTGAACCCATTTATGATACACACATCCCTAATGCAAGCTTAGGACGAAGCGGTCAGAACCCGTTCACGACAGAGCCAACTGCAGCAACTAGCAAAGCATATCAGATATGCGGTGCTTCTGAACACATCTATGCAAGACACATCCCGAACGAATCATTGGAACGAAATGGCCAGAATTATTTTGCGACGCAACCGATGGCAACAAACACTGAAACAGCTTACACGGACAGTGACTCGGATGCAGTCTATGAGATTCCTTATGAAGAAGGAATCCAACAACATGATGAACACATAAGCGACCAGAACAGATCTGGAACTGAGCCAATTGTGACGACCAATGAAACGGCCGATTGTGACAGTGACTCAGATCCAGTGTATGAGGTTGTGGACGAAGAACACACCCCGCTGACGGCCGCGGAAGTAACCGACCACCGCAAATCTATCAGTGAACCAATTCAACAAACCGATGAAGCATCCGAGATCAATAGTGACATGGATCCAGTTTATGAAGTGGTCGAGGACGGACACGATCCGCAACACGCTAAAGAACAAAACGACACATACGCTAGCAAATTAAATTCACGAACCAGCGAAGCATCATTGCTCGAGAGTGACGACGATCCGGTCTATGAAGTAGTCAACGTTGAAGAAGATCCAGAACATATATACATGAACCATCCAGCTACAAATAAACTATACATGCTAGACAATGTCCCCGAGCAGCCAGTCTACGATAAACACATATTAGATCCAGATACAGAATTATTAGACGAGAACCAATTTGATATCGAAATTGCGTCTCTTGGAGACGAATCTGAATTTGACAACGACGATTCTGATGAGCTGTACGATACCCTAGGTAACGAAGAACTAGATACACAGCTACCTGACCAGAACAGCCATCCAATGGATCCAGGTCCAGATATTTCCGAGGGCCCTGAGGAGATCGACAGTGCCATTGACGACCCGGTCTACGACACTCTCGGTGATGAAGAAGATGCGCTTCAGCAGGACCATCTATTAGCATCAGCACCATCAGCAGTCATTGTTGACGACCCACACTACGCAAACTATGGCGTATCTTCCTTCAAACCCCAGTTGAACACTCCAGTTGCTAGTCAATCTTTTAAGAAGCCTTTTCCATCACCGAGGATATCTAGAGCAAGAAGAGTTCAACCCTCTAACGTCGGCACAAATGCTAGGGATATTCCAGCTGGCAGATCGTTCAAAAGGAAACAGGGACATCCGCCTCTGCATAAAACAGGAAGTCTGGCTACTAACTGGCCGGCAGAAAACAGCAATCAGAAATCTTGTTCATATGCTTTCGGTAGGTAATGAAACTGAGTGCACGAATAGAACAGTACATCTTGTCGTCCCACTGGACTAAGAAACAGGAGTCATGAAGTTCAGAGATCCTTAACTGGGTGTAAAGAATAGCCACGGCAAGTTCCCCTCCCCCTCCTCTCACGACATGGTTCACATATATATTATAGTGTCTTGTTATATCCCCCCCCCTCTCTCTCTCTCTCTTTCTTCTCTCTTACTGTCTATCTCTCTCGCTTCATCTCTTGATTGCCCTCTGTATATGTTTATGTCTCTCTCTCCCTCTCTCCCCCTCTCTCTCTCCTCTCTCTCTCTCCCTCTCTCTCCCTCTCTCTCTGTGCCTCTCTCTCTGTGCCTCTCTCTCTCCATCTCTCTCCTCTCTCTCCTCTCTCTCTCCATCTCTCTCTCTCCTCTCTCTCTCCATCTCTCTCTCCTCTCTCTCTCCATCTCTCTCTCTCCTCTCTCTCTCCATCTCTCTCTCTCCTCTCTCTCTCTCCCTCTCTCTCTCCCTCTCTCTCCCTCTCTCTCCCTCTCTCTCCCCCTCTCTCTCTGTGCCTCTCTCTCTGTGCATCTCTCTCTCTGTGCATCTCTCTCTCTCCATCGCTCTCTCTCTCTGTGCCTCTCTCTGTGCACAGAGAGAGAGGGAGAGATGGAGAGAGAGAGATGGAGAGAGATGCACAGAGAGAGAGGCACAGAGAGAGAGAGAGAGAGAGAGAGAGAGAGAGAGAGAGACAGAGTAGAGTAGATAACTGTTCTGTATATTATAATTCTTGGTAACATTAGTAACATTGGTATTATAATACTATAGTAAGAGACATGTATTGCTTTCGAATAGCTAGCATACTATTAGCCATGCATTCGTTGTCTGTAGTGATATGAGCAGTATATTTTATGACCGTTTCAATGCTGTTTTGTATGAATGAAATAATGTTTTAATGTTTAACAGTAATTTTAATAATACATTCTAGTATTATGCAATAAAGGAACCATACGTTAAGGAATAATGTTGGCTTTATTAATACCTCAAAAATGATTCCGTCATTAGCTATAGAACTTTAGCTATTGCCCAAGACAAGCAGTGAGTGAGATCATCTACATTACAATTGTCAATGACAATGTCTATAATCCAGGATCCATTCACAAGAATTGAATTGACCACCAAGGTCCAGTTGCACGACGCTCTTGTGCGCTACACTAGTTGTATGTCCAATTGTAGAGTCTTCTACAATTGGAATTGGGTTGCACGAAGCTCTTGTAGGCTATCTGAATAAGACAGCGCTA
>JAUTBT010013175.1:0-19405 GCA_032361225.1 Lepetodrilus schrolli
GCGGGTTTCCTCCTGCCCTAAACTGACAAGTCGTGATATTAGTGAAAGAATCTTGAAAGCGACTTTAAACCCCAATTAAAAAAAAACAAAAAAACATGTTATATCCCTACTTAATGTATTTTGGATTTATCACATAAGAAGCTGGGGCAGCACGTAGCACAGGAGTAGATTGTTCTTCATGCCGCCCTGGGGCTTGGCATCAATGTTTTCAGATGTGATGATCCTCAATGATAATCTTAAGGTCAAAGCTCCAAACAAAACAAAACAAGCAATAATCACATAGATGACAGCTACGATATTAGTTCTGAAAGTAGTGAAACCTATACGTCTACGGGCATTTAGCTTTAACAATGTCTATGTAGCAGATATCAGCTGTCCTGAAAGCAGCTTAATTCCCTGTTATATTGAGGGCAACCTGAGTTGACCCATAGTCTATAACAGAGATCTTAAAGGCATAATAGCACAGGTTTGTTTACATATTTCATGGTCAAACATATTTTTATCGGAAAGTAAGTACATTTAGTTTGTCTACACAAGTATATTGGGCAACTAGCTACATTTTCAGCATATCACAGGTTTTCAATATTTTCATATTTTATTAAGTATATATGTCATCGAGCTCTACAGCAGTGCGTGCGACTGAATTGCTGTTCAACATCGCTGCGAGAAGCTCCTCACAGCGATATCGATATGCAATTTGCATTATTTGGTGTAGCGATTTGCAAGCGATTTGCCATAGATACATGGAAGGTATTTTTGTGACACAAATGCAATGATACGTACGCTAATTGAATATATTTTGTAGTTCCAATTCGTATTTAGTCGTTGCAATAAAAATCTGTGATAGTATCCATTTAATCCAGCTTAGAGAAGGCCAAGCCAAAATCCTTACTATTATTCCCCTATGTTGATTTTGTATGGGCTTCTGTTTACTTGATTAATTCCATTCAGTATAAACTTTGATCATTGGGGAAAGTGTGTTTGATTAATTTGTGTATTTTCCACTGACCTCTGTCTATTTTCCACTGACCTCTGTCTAAGTGTTGTGTTTAGACAGTTAGTCAGCCATGCTATGTACACCTATAGCACCACTACCTGTGATGTAACCGAAATTGATATCTAGCCAAACAAACTGTATCCACTGTTTACACAAACAGACTGAATTACAGGTTACTATGGCCATAGTTATTTGATTCCCTGGTTTACGGATCTGCCGACCCGATTTGTACCACTTTGGAAAATAGAAATAATTATTTTATATTATATTCCACCGACAGTGTACTATGTTTTAGAAACTTTTAATAATAAATGGTGAAGGAACAAGTCGTGTTAACCATAATTGGACATGAATACAGACTGTGAGACAATGGCTTTGAAGCCAATTTGATTGCTTCCTGGTAAATATGTAGTCATTTATAACCATTACTGTTATTGACAAGCAGTGATTTGAAAATAATTGTGCATTCAAATTGGAACAATTCATAAGAAGTATTGACAATTATCTTTATTTTCTGCCAACCGACCATTCATAATCTCCAATTATTATTATTTATATATTGCACCTGAGTAGGCCTGGAAAAACAAAAGGATCCTTTGAACCCGAAATATTGCCACACCGATGATTTGACAAAGCTGAAGATGGAGATCAGGGGGCCCCATCCCTCCAATTACTAAATTTGGCCAAATCTCGGTTGCAAAATGTATTTCCTTAATTGCACCAACATCTAGGCATTAATTTTGCAACCAAATATATTAATTTTGATGATTGTTTTGCTGTAATTACTCCATATTACTTCATTCGGCCGTTATCAATCGGAAGTTATGGAGCAGGTGGACAACTAGCTGCAGTTCTGTAGCTAAAAAGTGCCCCGCTTACTATTTTGCAAACTATATGTCACCCGACAGAGGATTGTAGTAATATGCATCAACAAAAGTACAGAAACGGCATTATCACTGATTGGTCTCGATTCAAGTTCTAGACCAATCGCACTGAATTAGTTGAAATTGATGAAGATATTTAAGTTGAATTATATAGAATTGACAACTCAAAACAATTAGTTTTATGAATTTAAATAATAGTTGGTTGATATTATTTCATAAGACATGAGTATATATTGATACAGTAGTGTGATTTGAATATAGTTCAATGTTTTACTAATAAGTATCAGCTAACTTATGCGTGTTCCATGAAAATAGTGGAGTCCTAGTTTTCCCATGGTCTTAGCTGTTCATTTGTTTACTGGCTATTGTTTACACGAGACATCCACGTGTGTTATCCAACACGTCAATTTCCGTATGTTTAAGAACACAATATCTATATTCTGTACAGATTTCAGTCCAATGAAGTATGTTTCAATACATCAGAATCTATTTCACACATGTATCCCATGATCATTAATCAGAAAATTAAATGCATCTGAATCGTTATATATCAATACGTAGCCTCGTTGTACAATACGCGAATCGTGAAACTTTGTATCGCTATGCACCGATACATCGGTGAATCGTTTCACCCTTAGACCCGAGCAACTGGCCAAAATATCAAATTGTATTTAATTATATTTTTGACCGCCTGAGCCAAAATTATCACAGAAAATTCCATAAACCAGGGAATCAAATAACTATGGCCTAATAACTAAATCAAATTTTCCAACAGAAGCAACTTCAGCATATAAATTTGCTCAATATCCTATTTTGTTGTGTTCATGATGCTGTTGATTATTTTGCCTAAAAGTAGTAAAACAAACGTACCCAAACTCTGAAACTATGTACAAGCCTACTGGCTATAACCAGTTTCACACTTTGTATACTACCATAGTATATATCATGGTATTGATGTTGTGTTATTGAATCCTAGCCAGTAGGCAATCTATATGTGAATGTCTGGATGTATATCACCAGAGTAGATATGGATATTTCCATGTATTGTATTACATTTATATTAATATTATTGAGATACAGACATCAGTGTATGCTGTATGCAGAGATTAATATCGGCATTATTCCTGTAGCCTGAGCCAAAATGCCCAACGCTAATGGTATCCTGAGGATTAGTGGACATTTTGGATTACTAGTATTTGATTATTCTACTATTGTGATGTCATTGCTGTTGATATCACTTGACTCAATTATTTGATTGTTCTCCCATTATGATATCATCGCTACCATTGTGACGACATAGCAGTACAATGATGTCACAGTGCAAATGCACAACAGCCTAAATATTGACTTCACAATAAAATCTTTGTGGTAAATAGAATCTGACCCTCGTGTCTTGGAATATATAATATATCAACACTCGTTGATGACAGTTATTAAGTCCTCGACAAAGCTTTGGATTTAATAACTTTCACTTCTCATGTTGATATATTTTATATTCCAAGACACGAGGGTGAGATTCACTATTTAATATTGCAAAATTATTGGACATGTGACCATGTTGTGGCGTATGGGAGAAATATTCCCGCTGCAACATAAAACACTGCTTCAATCAATTTATATGACTACGATCTATTAAGCCACCTCCAAGCATGACTGTGTAACACTGACTTCATTGGTCTGGGACTACTTTGCAGTTCAACATCCAAGAGATGGAGCACGCCGGCGAGTACTACATCCAGAGCCAGCAGCTCCAGGCTGCTCACGCTCAGTCCCACATCGAGCACCTCTGCTGCCTGGACATCGACTCGGAGCCACACATGGTTCGCATGTCTGGCATCATCTGCACCATCGGTCAGTGTACACTTGTGGTCCAACATTGGTCTGTACTTGTAGCCCTGGCCCTCAGATTTCCACTCTTTATTGAGTACGATTTCATGCTTAACTGAAGTTTTGCATTGGGATTTGTGAACAAAACCTTGAGTTGAGCATGAAATCGTACTTAAAAAAGTATCGTAATCTCAGGATCGTACTCCAAAAAGGGATCGTAATCTCTGGCCCAACCAGTGAGATTATGAAACTTTTTTTTGAGTACGATTTCATGGTCAACTCAAGGTTTCACAAATCCCATTGTAAAATTTGAACTTGAATATGAAATCGGACTCAAAACGTTTTCATAATCTAAGGGCTGGGTCACCATTTCCTGAAGCTACTACAAGATCATTACTTTCTCGTATGCGGTCTCGTAATATTGTGACCAAAACCACATATAAGAGGGTGATGGTCTCTTAGCATTAATGAAAGATTCATGATTGAAAGGATGCTCTGTGTGCCACCAGATCCATGTAGGTTTTCTTTGAGAGTTTTTTAACGATGTCACCACATCAATGGAATTGTATTTTGAACGTCTCGCTGATGTGATCTTAAAATTGTGCTCTCTCTTTGTATAACGATATGACACTATTTTATATGATATTATGATGACTTCTTTGTAATTATGTTTGTACCTCAAAGGCAAAACGCCTGCTCCGTGGCATAATGGTTAGAGCGTCAACCCGGAGTGCGGAAGGTCGCGGGTTCGATCCCCGGTCGCGTCATACCAAAAGGTGTTAAAATATGGTACTTGTTGTTCCCCTGCTTGGCGCTCAGCATTAAAGGGGTAAAGCAAGGACTAGTCGGCTTGGAATTGGTATACTGTGTCTGAGTGGGGTATCCATGTTCTATCTGCGGCATGATATACCTCAAAGTGAACTAGCACTATAAAAACTGGTGGAAATCCAGACTAGTACAAGCAGTACATATGCATGCAAGCCATGATCTGTGAAAAAATTCTTGAAAGTGGCTTTAAACCCCAAATCAACTAACCAACCAACCAACCAAAGGCAAAACAAAATAATGTGTTTGTGTAATATTAGCATAATATTATGTAATTCTAGATACTTGATTTTTCTCAATTTTAATGTTGTTTTCAGGGCCCGCTTGTCGTGAAGTTCAGACATTACAAAAGATGATCATGGAAGGAATGAATATCGCCCGCCTCAATTTCTCGCATGGCACTCATGAAGTAAGTAATTCAATACTGTGGTCTATCTTCCTCGTCTTTATCGTGATTTTCAAATAGTACTTACTGGAATGATTAGGCGAATTGCTGATGCAAAAAGTTTCCAGCAATGTTACGGTATTTAAAATTCAATAATGTTGTTTTCCTTCAGCAGTACAGTAATTATGAATATTTTATTGGATAAGAAATTGATTAAAAAAATGTCGTTTGTGCAACCAAAAATATCATTTGAATTTCATGCTTACTGAAAAAATAATATAAACTATTGTATCCATGGGTTCCATTTTATTGGAACATTCAAACATAATAATGGCATTCAAAACATGGGCGCTCAGTATTGACCACTTCCTGTTTCAGTACCACGAGGGCACGTTGAAGAACGTACGAGCGGCGGTGGAAGGCTTCAGTGATGCTAGATCAATAGCCATTGCTCTCGATACCAAAGGCCCTGAAATCAGAACTGGTCTCATCAAGGGGGTATGTATTTTACATCATTCAGACTTCCATATTTTATAGGAATCCGTGTGCGATCCAAGCTGCCACCAATACTTTATTACTCTATAAAGTGACTTGTCAAAATGTCAAAAACGTTGTGCCCTTACTGTTAACCCCCCCCCCCCTTGTTAGTTACGACTACAAACCCTGTGAGCAGCTGGTGATGTACACACAATACAACGCCACAGTGGCATGATGTCACCCAGTTGATGGAACAGCCAGGTAACAGGCCCAGTTTATGTTTGTTTAAACGGACGGTTGATGAATTTTCAATAGAAGTTTATTTTTTTCAACAAATGTGTTCAATGTTAGAATAGGAATAAGTTCATTTTCTGTTCATTTCTTATTGTAAATGAATTTCATCTTTAACTTAGTTTAAACATATTTCATCCAAGACAAAATGGATAGGTTACAAGTTATTACAACTTAAATGAAAAACACTTCAAGAGAAGGGAAAGAAAAGATGAGGAGAAAAGAAATAAAGATTCCTCTGCGAAGTAAGACAACAACTCACTCACTCACTCACTCATCTCACTCACTCATCTTTTACTATACTTGTGTCGGGTGTAATTGTGAACACTGTATGTTTTAGGATCCCTCCGCTGAAGTTATTCTTAAGACTGGGGACCAGATCCGTCTTACTACTGACATAAAGCAATACGAACAATGCTCGGAGAGCCAGCTGTATGTTGACTATGAAAACATCACCAAAGTCATGAAGGTCGGAGAGAGAGTCTTCATTGACGACGGTCTCATCTCTGTTGTTGTGAAGAAAATTGGTGAGTACTCGTCAATAGATGATAACTGCATTGCCACAGTACAGACAGGGCAGCCTATCGATGTTGTGTCAGAATGGTAACTTTCGTGAACATTGAAGCTGGGCTCCCCAGGCGGGATTTGAACCTGGAATCGTTGACTCCGAAATCCAACGTTCTACCATTGCGCTACCACCCACTCCCTTGTGTGCTGTTCAGAAATTACGAATATTTAGTATTGAATACAAGATGTCTAACAGTTTGATCTCGATTGTTTGTGCAGGTTCCAATTTCCTAGACTGTGAGATAGAGAACGGAGGAGAGCTTGGCTCCAAGAAAGGATGTAACTTGCCTGGTGTGGCGGTAGATCTCCCTGCTGTTTCAGAGAAGGACAAGGAAGATTTGATGTTTGGCGTCAAGCATAAAGTACGTAGCAACTTTATTTTGGCAGTGCTAATGGCCATTAGAGCAGCCTTGTTTGTAGTAGTGGACACGGACTGTCATGTGAATGGACAGATCATATAGAGTCTGTTTGTAGTAGTGGTCACAGACTGTCATGATCATATAGAGTCTGTTTTTAAAGAAATAGTCTCCCAGTGGATCATGAATTCTCAGCACTTGGTTTAATTGTTCCAAAATAGTTGCCACTTTCCAATGTTTAACTATAATGTTTGGCATAAATATTATGTAAAGAGGTTTGTAAACCTTTGTGGGTTACATAGGTGCAACACACTTGAGACTAAAGATTTCCTTTAAATTCAAAACAGATTCACCTAGGCATCTTATCTGCATTGTAGAAAGTTTGACTTTGTAGTGATGAATGAATGTGTTATGTGTAACTGTACAGTTACCTCTCATTGCAGTCATATAAAATGTGGAAGAACATTTTTAAATGACCCCCCATCCCATGCTTTTCCTAGAATGTTTTGAATACTAACTAATGATAATGACTTTCCATCATGTTTACAGGTAGACATTGTGTTTGCGTCCTTCATCCGAAGTGGCGATGGTATTAAGGCAATCAGACAGATCCTTGGAGAGGACGGAAAGAATATAAAGATTATCGCCAAAATCGAGAACCATGAGGGAGTGAAAAGGTACCCGTTAACCTAGATACAGTTGAACACACAAATCAATGAATATCGGTTACGCGACTGTCAAGCTTCAGATAAATTTTACTGTTTACATTGCCATGGGATATTGAGTTTGTTTATTACCTGCGTTTTAGAATGGCCGCATGATCTACTTAGTCTGGTAGTTATCAGGGCAAGTCGCAGATAATCCATATTATTTCCAAATCGGCGTCGTAATTTAACAGTTAATTTCCGTTTAAGATTATGGATTAAGAAACATGTTAATTTGGTGTGTGTCTCGTTCATTTATTATCTAGGCTTCGGCAAAGAACATCTACACCGTGGTAGGCTGTAGTATTTGTATCATAAACATACATTACAAGAATAATAGTGGCGAGCTAGTCTTTAGTAAATGATTTTACTGCTCTTCCATAGATTTGACGAGATCCTGCAAGAGGCTGACGGCATCATGGTTGCTCGAGGTGACCTTGGCATTGAGATCCCCGCAGAGAAAGTGTTCCTGGCTCAGAAGATGATGATTGGACGATGTAACCGAGCAGGAAAGCCAGTCATATGTGCGACTCAGGTGGGTGCCGCGTCCTGCAGCCTCATCCTGAGATTACAAACCTTTTTCGACTGTGATTTAATGATCAATCTAAAGTTTTGTATGTGGATTTGTGAACAAAACTTATAAGTTACGCATGAAATCATACTCGGAGAGATTTAGTAATCTCGGGGACTAGAAATGCTGTAAAATTTTCCAAATTGTACATCTCATCTGTGTTTACAACTTTCTCATCATTGGAATGGTGTTACCAGCTGATCTGTTTGTTGACAATCAAAGAGTTAAAATTGATTTACTGTCGAGATGGCTATACTATATTCCAGTAGTTTATATCTAAGCAGAAGTGTATGGGTGAAATATTCCCGCTGCGACGTAACACATTCATTCATTCATTCATATATCTAAGCAATATTTCCCTGACATCGGTAAAATAATATTGAAAGTGGCTCTGAACCCCAATTAAAATTTTTTAATTAAATATTGCAAAGTTGACTGTGGTTGTTGTTGCTGTTGACATAGATGCTGGAGAGCATGGTCAAGAAGCCGCGCCCGACACGTGCCGAGACCAGCGATGTGGCCAACGCCGTGTTGGATGGAGCGGATTGCGTCATGCTGTCTGGGGAGACTGCCAAAGGAACCTACCCACTGGAGTCCGTTAAGATGATGCACCACGTGAGTCGCCTTCAGGCTCAATCTAACAGTTATATAATTGGTACCACCCCTGATGTCACTGGAAGTGATTAAACCTCCCGATTTAACATGCAGAAGCCAATAAAACATTTGCCGGAATTTCTGAGAAATGTTAAAAACATGACTGCGGACATTTTCTCGGATGACGATATTAAATTCACTGAGTGAATTTAACATTATCAAGATCGGACTATTTACTGCCATATGTATAAACCACATACAGAGTTTTGTTTAGTATGCTATGGTAATAATGTAGCGTGCTTCAGAGCGTGGATTTTGCGCAGTATAAATGTAAACATTATTATTAGTAGTAGTAGTATTAGTAGTATTAGTATTATAAATATTGATATAATCTATTGTTGACAGATCTGCAGAGAGGCAGAGTCGGCAGTGTTCCACAACCAGCTGTTTGAGGAGCTGAGGAAGGAGACGCCCATGTACACGGACGCCACCCACACCATCGCCATCGCCGCGGTTGAGGCGTCGTTCTCTGCCATGGCGTCCGCCATCATCGTCATCACTACCTCCGGCAGGTGGGTCCAAACTTCAGTTCATTTTAGTGCACGATATTCACGTTGCTTAATATTTAGACTTCCCTGTCCTCTTGTCATCTCGTGCATGTGAAAGGTTCTCGCTGTGAAATTAAGCAATAAATCACTCACTTCTGACCATTCCAACTCTCCTTGACGCAATCACAAGGAAGTACAATATGGAAAAGACTGTAGTTTTTGACAATGCCCTGTGAACTAGGAACTGCATGAATTTAATGTCTGCTTATGCACCTTCACTATAATCAGTATTAGGATAAATAAATTATGAAAATTTGAACAAGGTTTACTTTACCCTAGAAGATCTATTTACAATACGATTGTAAGGAGAGAGAATAGGTTGATTCAATTTGTTCCGCATGCTAAGTAGTTGTATATGGGTGCTAGATTCCTGCTATGATATAAGGCAACATGCTCAAATAGACAATTGATGCATCGTTTTGATTTGCTATCTTAGCATTGTGTCCATATTTCTACCCACCTGCATTCTTGAGGATGGGAATATCTATGATTTATCTATGATTTGTTCCTGCCCCACACTGAATCACAGGTTGAAGAGGTTGTGTGGTGTCACCTTACGCAAGTGGCTTAGTTTGAAAACGCCTCGGTGCACCCAGCACAGAATGGGTACCTGGAAGGCTGATATGGCCATGTGAATGCCTTCTAGTGCCTTGAAAGGCAGCTTGTTGTATGTAGGGAAGAAAAATGAGAGCACACTGGTCCATTGACCAGGGTAATATTGTTGCGCTGTGAACATGCCTTCCAGCGTGGATTTGCTGCAATATACATGTGTACATAATTATTATTATTATTATTATTATTATCATTATCATTATCATCATTATCACCATTATTATTATCAGTATCATTATTATCATTATTATCATTATTATTATTATCATTGTCATTGTCATTTTCAGATCTGCATACCTGGTGTCGGCCTACAGGCCACGCTGCCCAATCCTGGCCATCACCCGCAATGCCCAGACCGCAAGGCAGGGCCATCTGTACAGAGGAATCTTCCCCATACATTACGATGGTGAGTCGAAGATCAGTCAAGGCCCAGTGTTAAATAGCCGTATGTACATGGAATATACACACTTCTTTCAAATGTTGGCTTATCATTTGAAAGTTGGCTATGGTTAAGTTAGCATGTTGCTAACTGCTTTAAAGGCATACAATCACATATTTTCTAATTTAAACTAAATTTGAGGTATTGATCATGCAAAGTGTATTATTCTCGCTTATGTATCTCTGCTGTTATATAGCTACGATAATTTTCATCCTTTTCTCATTTACTGGTACTTTAAGATTAATTAAAGTAATTAATGAAGTGATTAAATAAAATTGAAGATATTAGTAACTAGTAGGATATAAGGAATAGTATATATTTGTAGCTAGTTGAATATGTAAATGTTTGTTTTGAGGTAAAATTCTTTGACCAATAAGTAAGTCTATATGCGATTGTATGCCTTTTGTTCCACTGTTCCATCCGAAATTGAACAGAACATGCACGATCATGTGATGTCTGGCAAGCATCATTGTCTATCTGTAGCAGGCCTACAAAAGAAAACTCACCTCAGTAGCTTAAAACATTAACATGTTTACATTCTACGAAGAAACTCTAGAATTCTACATAGAGTTGGTCCATTGTGACTTGTACATGATGTTCCAGATTCTATGTTTTATGAAGCTAGATTTATGGCAAATGATGCAGAATTTACTATTACAATGACTAGATCTATGTAGAATTCTACACATTCTATGTAGTGTGGGCACGTGAATGTTTTATGTTACTGATGCTAGTTGTCTTTGGTTGGTCCATGTAAACAACACTCGACTTTCAGTTTGTGCCTGAATGTGACCACCAACAGGACTGACTTTTGGCCAGGAGGGGACAAATCTTGTAGTTGCCTGGTGACACGTGGCAAACGTACCAGACATGTGACAGTTGTACAATGTTTACACAATGTCCAATAACATTAAAATTGGATCTTTTCTTTCAAATCATGCTTATGCACAGACATGTCACCAGCTTTTTTTCTTCTTGAAGAAATACCATATTTGGGAGAGACCAATCACATTTACTAGTCTATGTTTTAACCCAATGAGCAGCCAATTTGTCAGCAAAATTTAACAGTATAACTTGGTATGCAGACACTATGCAGACATGAATCCATTTGTGGATGTTTCATTCTCGCAAGTTGTAATTGATTTGTCGTGTGTACTTGAATGTCCAAGCTACACAGCCAATCAAGTCCAGCTACACATTTCATCTATAACCAATACATTTGAAAGTGAGCCTGTGATTGGCTAGGGTCAAAGGTCAGTCTGATGATGACATCAAGCAGGATGTGTTGGATCCTCGAATGCGTGGCTGTCCAAATATCTGAAAATTAATTTTAGATCTGATTTTAATTTTAGGTAGATTTGTTCATGTCCTTTCAGCGTCTTCATTTGTGTTGTATTTGTGCTCTTTTTTTTGTCCTTAGGCCATAGTTATTTGATTCCCTGGTTTACAGATTTTGTATGATTTTGGTCGAAAATAAAAATAATATAATTTGAAATTTTGACCAGTTGGTCAGATCCAATATAGAAATAATAATAATTGGAGACTATGAATGGTCAGTTGACGGGAAATCAATATAATTGTTATAAACACTAGTATACATGAATTATTCAGATGTGAATGAACAATTATTTTCAAAGTATTTCTTGTCAATAGTAGTAGTTGTTATAATTAAGACTTCTGTTATACATATTTACCAGTAAGCAATCAATTTGGCTTTGACTTTGTGTCAACCATTGCCTGCCAATCTTTGTTTATGGTTTATTCGACTTGTTCTTTCACAATTTATTATTATCGTTTTCTAAAGGCTAAAAAACTGTTGGCGGAATATAAAAAAATATATATATAAATATAAAAAATTTGAAAAAATCGGGATGGAGGATCCATAAACTAGGGAATAAAATAACTATAGCTTTGTGTTGTATTTGTGTTAATTTGTGTTGTCTTTGTGTTAATTTGTGTTGTCTTTGTGTTAATTTGTGTTGTCTTTGTGTTAATCTGACATTCATTTATGTGATTGCCCAAAACATTTTTCTGATGGATTTTTAGAATATAGTTTTAATTCATATTACCTGCTGGCCTCCATACATTTATTAATTCATGTGTGACACAGGAAGATGCTTGCCATGCATTTTGTTTTATCCAATGTGCCATCAGAAGACTGATCTGTGCTTTCTGTATCATACTAAAAAGGACAAAGTGTTGATGAAATACTTGGTCCAAATAACATGCAAATTGATGTATAAAAAATTCAACAAAAATTCTATTTTATATTATTAAATTATTTAAATATTTGTTGCAATTTCCACAAAACTACTGAGATATGTATGTTTTAAGGCAAATCCAATACATTTACTACATATCTGAAAGATGGACTATATTTCTAGACACCAAACTCAAATGGTTGATGAACTTTGCAATCTATTTGATAAATTCATAAATAAAATGCTCGCACCTACAATTAGATATAAATGTGAAAGGGTGGTCATCCAAAGTCTGAGCAGCACTGGATGTATGTTTTCCAGTGGCTCAATGTCTCGTTGCTACTGTGTTCATCTGTCACTGTTACTTGTACTTATGAATGGTAACACTACATTGCTTAATATTAACATTAATTGGTACTTATGAATGCATAACAACTACATAGTTTCAGCATTCTGAACTTTCCATTTTAACAAATCAAACCATATCTCATTTGGAAGACATCAACATCAAACTGTATCTCATTGTGACATCATGAGCCGTTCACTGTTTGCCAGATGTATATTGCACAAAGTATGGCCTTGTTTAGTATTTATGTCAAAACTTCATGTATACATGCACTACCAAATTAGAGGAATTAACTTTTAGCTTGTATCCTTAAAATTAAAGATTTTATCCTTGCAAGCTTAACATAGTCATAATAATATATTCAGCATATTGCTTTTTCAATATTTTCCATGGTGCATCTTAGAAATCTCTTGAAAGACTATTAATATTATGAACACTAAAATTGAAATTTTCAAAGAAATCATTTTTCAAAACTTATTAAATATGCATCTCCTTACATTGTTCATTGTGAAATGTATCATCCCTATGTCAACTAGTTTGTTAACTGTTCCTGGTCATGTATGGGTGAAAGATTCCCACTGCGACATTAAACAACAAATCAATCACTCAATGTCTGTTCCAATAGCATCTGGTGCTAGCAGGTTTACTGTAACACTAGGTGCTAAGGCTTTTGCAGGTTTCCTCCTGCCATAAAACTGAAAACCTTTGATATGAGCAAAATATTATTAAAAGCTGATATAATCCTCAAATCAAACAAAACAAACAAAATCCTTCTCTCCAAACCCAGAGATTACGATTTCATGCTCAAGCTCAAGGATTTGTGAACAAAACTCTTGAATTGAATATGAAATAGTACACAATGAAGCCCTGTAATCTCAGGGCCTGGCTTGCTTAGCTGATTCACCATTGCACTTCCTTCTGTTCTCCCCCTGTTCATCCTCTCCCTTCCCCTTCACTCTTTGCATGCTTCCTTCACTGTCTGCTTCTTGCCTCAGATAAACTTTTGCCCGATTGGCTACAAGATATGGATTGTCGCATCAATCAGGGTCTGAAATATGGTCGTGACCGTGGATTCATAAAGACTGGAGACACCATCATCTTGATCACGGGATGGAAGCGCGGGTCGGGGTACACCAACACCATGAGAATAGTCACTGTTCCCAAGGACGAACGCGCGTCCATCATGGTGCATAACTAATTAGACAGTATGCACATAACTTGATTAGACAACTGTGCATAACTGATTAGACAATTCGCACGTAACTTTATTTGAGAACTGTATATAACTGATTAGACAATTGCATTTATTACTGATTTTATCAAATGAAAACATACATAGTTGATTAAAATACATATCTGTCTAAATTTGTCACATCGGAGACTCGCACCCTGGTTATTGCATTATTTATTATCTTCGCACATTTTGAATATGGTTCAAAATCATAAAAAAATATATTTGGGCACATTTCTGATTTATGAGTCATGAAATGAAAGATATTTTATGATTAATTGGAGAGGAAAACAAGTCTTGTAAATTGCTAATTTGTTCTATTCCTTCATTTGGAAATGTTACATTTTTCGACTTTTGTTGTTTACTGGAAACCGTCTAAAACATGAATGTATAATAAATATGTTTAGTCTTAATCAAGATTGATATAAATTTGGACCATGTATGTTGTAGAAAAATGCTGTGTTCTGAACAGACCTGTTTACCATATTCCGTATTCAGACCTGTTTACCATATTCCGTATTCAGACCTGTTTACCATATTCAGACCTGTTTACCATATTCAGACCTGTTTACCATATACCATATTCAGACCCAGACATTGGCCATACAATTGCTGTGCCCTAATAGAAATCAAGATGGCAAATGCGCCTTGCTTTACTGTAGAATCTACTAACCAAGAGGACCTTTCTGATACTTCCAGCTGCAATTCTTCAAAGTCTGGCTCCACGTTTAAAATTTAACATTGACAATTGTTGTTGGTATCCTAGTTTGTTTCACCTTGGCACAATGTTATGGTTGGGCAGCATGATGTCTGTGTGTACTCGGAGGCTAATGGAGGCTAATGGAGACAGTGATGCAGCTGGAAATACTCTTGTATGATCAATATCTGGGCCTGAATAGAAGCAAGCCCACGTCATAACATCAAGACAATGTCCCTCAACCCGTGGTAGTGCTTCACATTTGTGAATTAGATCAACGCTAGTGTATCCTCATACAAGAATTAAATGACGTCTTAATTTTTGTAACTTTCTCTGAACTTTATCACGAACAAAGTGTATTAATTTTACAAAGCTTGCTGTCATTTTGTTGTAGAAAATGATCTGATTTTCCTTGTTGCTCGACAGTGAGAGACAGTGTGAGGACATACTAGTGAGGATAATTGTGTTGAAAATTGTAGATCCAGAAATTAATGCGAGGTTGAAATGAAAGCAAATAAATTTGCTTGCTTTGTGAGTGAAAAAATGAAAAAGCTGATATATTAGATTGTTACTGATGCGCTTTTAACAATTTGCTATTTCCACCATGCTGCCTTGATGCTGAAGAGTTCTGTAATGTAGATGTAGTATCAATTATTTGATTATATTCAGAGATCTTTTAGCACTGCATGTATCCACGATCTATGCTCAATTGTCAAGCTATATCCCTTTGTCTTCACTTTAGCTTTGCATGTCTACTATTCCCACCACTCTGTCTGTGATACTTATTGCTTGCTATGCTGTGATACTTTCCATCTTGTGATACTTGTAGCTTTCTATGCTGTGATACCTGCTATACTGTGATATGGAGGTTTCTAGCTTTGCTTGTTTTGTTGAATTATTTCAGCACTTATAGTGATATAGTGCACCATCTGGTGTTAACCTGGCTTAAATATTCCGACCTAACACTGACCAGGAAAAGGTATGGTTCCCGTTTAACAGAATAATCGAAGCAATGCAACAATCCTAACTCAGGACTAAACATTTATGATTCTTGTAACACTAAGATTGTTTTGTGGAACGGCCCTGTTGCACTAGTGCTACTTTTTCTATGCA
This sequence comes from Lepetodrilus schrolli, assembly GCA_032361225.1. Lineage (NCBI taxonomy): Eukaryota > Metazoa > Mollusca > Gastropoda > Lepetellida > Lepetodrilidae > Lepetodrilus > Lepetodrilus schrolli. The sequence goes on from JAUTBT010013175.1 coordinate 15,726, forward strand.
AATCTCAAATAGTTTGGATGAGTTAACAATATTATTAAAAACAAACAGTATTGTCGATGCATCATATATTTGCATACTACTAAATAAATAAGTTTTAAATGTATTTAATCAATTGATTAAATTATTATTCATCAGACTTGTCAGCTCATTTTCTCAGCATCACAATTATTCATGGATTATAGTTGCAGGGCACGTATTAAGTAGATTTTCATCACGTAAGGGTGAAATATTCATGCTGCAATTTGAAGCACTAATTCAATCAATAAACTACATAACTACAAGACCAAATACTGACAAAACTATTGGCATATCGACTTGCTTTTGATGTAATTTCCCAATCTATTTATCATAATGTATTGTACATGGAGTACAGTCGTGCGAAACGGTACCACATCACCATCGATATGATATCATCATCATCATCATCATCATCATCATATCATCATCATCTGTTTTCTGGAATGCCATTGGGAAACTCCTGCTTTACTATTAGTAGGAAACTAGCATTGAGCTTTCACACATGTCCACGGTGTGAAATAATATGTAAACCCTAACGTATGGTCCAAAAATACATGCATTAAAAAGGTCAGTATACCGACAGAAGATCTAGTGATGACATTTATAACTGTTTTTCTCAGGTTTCATTATATCAGTAATTCTGATTTCTTTTTATAATTCTCTCTTTCTGTCTCTTTTCTCACATACGTCGTACCTGAAATGCAACAAACATTTTTCATATATCTTGAGATTTATCAGGATGACCTAGCTCGGAACACTTGGAAGCCAAGCCGCAGTTTCACAAAGTCATTGCAACTGCCATAATTTAGAATGTCATTAATTGGAAGACCACCAAAGATACAGCTTCACAATGAGACACTAAAAACAAAGTTAGTCCCCACAAGTCAAAGATTGTCATTTTAACCCTCTCCATGCTGAAGGTAACTGGAAATGCCCTAAAGGGCTGTATCTGTGCCTAATCCAGCATGGAGAGGGTTAAATGTGTTCTACCTTCCCTGCTCTTCCTGGATGAATATGATGTTATGAAGTATAGTTTAACCCCCTCCCTGCTGCTCTTTAGGTCATCTCCGGTAGCCTGCAGCACGGAGAGGGTTAAACCTTAAAACTTATGACATCCTAACTAGATGGTGTTATCATGTTATACAATAAATCACTCTCTGATTAGTTATGATGGCTTTGTGAAATGGGTGTCCATACAACCCTTGTATACCTAATAGCTGTAACAGTCCCTGGGTAATACGGGTCATCTAGTGAAATATTCCCGCAGCGACGTAAAGCAATAATTAATTCATTGGGTAATTCCGAGCACTTCTGCAATTCGTGGGTGAATAAAAATTGAAAGTTTACTGCAACATTCGCTGCTACGGATGTTGTGGGTTTCCTCCTCCCCTAAACTGACAAGTTGTGATATAAGTGAAAGAATCTTGAAAGCGACTCTAAACCCCAATTAAAAAAAAATATATATAATAATAATAATAATTTGAAAGGTCATCCAATCAGAGCTCATAAGTTTAAATACTTGCCTATATTATTGACATGACAACATGAGAGTGAAAATGCCTGCCCACATTGAATAACGCTGTCTTAGATTTGTATATATTTATAGAACAAGAGTTCTACAGAACGTAGTTATAGATAATCATATTGATTGTAATGGGGCCATTGACTGATGGTTAGTAGATAGTCATGAATTTCAGAGGATGCACAGACGTGCTGAGAACAATCTAACAGTTACTTTGGACTTTCTTTCAGCAATACCTAGCTGGAGCTCAGCTCTAGAATCAACTGGAGGAGGTCTTTGTGATCAATATTGTAACTACTTACTGAATGTATAACAAGTTTGTGTTGATGCCTGACATGGCCTCATTTGACCTGGAACAGCATACTGAACAATTTGTCTCAGACTCCCGCAAGCTTTTATTAACTCTCTCCATGCTGGAGGCAACCAGAGATGCCCTGAAAAGCAGCAACTGTGCCTAATCCTAATCCAGCAGGGATAGGGTTAAATGTATTGATTTAAAATATGTTCATGCTAGATGTGTTTGAACAGTTTTGGAAGGCACTGGTGTGTTGTACACAGTATTGGTGGTCACCGAATCATTTGCGCTTGAAAGGTCAAATCACGGTATTCTGTTTCTTGTCCAAATGTAGCTTTGTCATATAGCCATTGTTGAAAATACCTCATTGACTTTCTTTGTCTTTCCACACGACTGAAGGAACCAAAGATGGTGGTAAAAAAGTCATTTCTATTTCAATACTTAGTGACTGTCTTGAACTTTGACCTGTGTAGTTGCTATTCTTGTTTTAACTATCATTATCAATGCGATACTAATCTAGTATCTATACACCTTGGGATATTGCTTGCTTATCTGCAGTTTAGAACCTTTTTGTAATTTCCAAAATATATTGTTTCGTAATTTCGGTGCAAATATGGAATATGCTTTTTATGCCGTTATTTTTGGACCTGTTTGGCAATGTAAAAAGCTTCTATATTGTAAATGCATGTTTATGTATATGCATGAGCGATGCTATCCCTTGAGAGACATACATATTAATGCTGAGTGGAATATGTTACTTTCCATAATGAATTTGACACCTGGTAATATACTTAAATTGATTCTTTATATATATTTTAATTAAAATTTAATTTTATTATTTTTTAAAACTTTCTTGTTGCCTCTGTGAAATTGGTAATTTGAAATTCAAGATATTTACCATTAGCAATTTGAAATTCTATTTCAATAATAAAAAGAATTATGATCTGGGTTTGACCTTATTAAACCAATGTACCTTCTTCATAACCTGCTAACTGTGATAGTGAAGCCATAACGATTGTCTTGTATGCTAGCTTTGGCACTGCCATGTCAAAACCAGTTGTGGTTTCATACATCAGCTTCCTGCATTGTAGTCGGTATATTTTGATGCAAATAAAGTCTAAACCATTATTAATTATCAATTTCATAGAAAGTTAAATAGATTTTAATATTTTCTGACGATCCTCTATCACTTGGTTTTCAAATTATTTATAAATTTCTTCTGCATTATTTATTTAACCCTCTCCATGCTGAAGGCAAGCGAGATGCCCTAAAGGACTACACCTGTGCCTAATCCAGCAGGGAGAGGGTTAATTGTAGTCTTAATTACTACCATGTGGTATAAGATAGTCAGGGATGTCCATTGTTTTGTTCAATTACAATGCTGCAGTTCTCCATTTCTTTTTCCATTCAGAAAAGTTGCTTTGCGATAGTGCTTCCTGGGCGGTTAATCTTTCTAATATCAATTAACCTATTGCGAGCTGTCAGTCTCCCAATGATTGACAGTACCTGTCAGCCAATCGCAAGACAGCTACATGTAAATTTTGGAGTGACTTGATTTCCCATGCTGGAAATGTCCAAGTATATCTTGTAACAAGTTTGTATTTTGGTATTAATAATATGTGCTTTGTGACACGTTGCAAAGATTGATGGATATTTTTTAAGGAAGCTTGACTTCGCAATAGGTTAATAACACTTGATATTGAATGTCTTATTTTGACCTCAATATAAAGGACATTTTTCTGTGTGAGTGTGTGTGTGTGTGTGTGTGTGTGTGTGTGTGTGTGTGTGTGTGTGTGTGTGCTTGCGTGCGTGCACGCGCGCGCGTGTGTCCAGCCTATGTGTTTT
>JAUTBT010013186.1:0-23356 GCA_032361225.1 Lepetodrilus schrolli
CTACTGCTACTGCTACTGCTACTGCTACTGCTACTGCTACTGCTACTGCTACTGCTACTGCTACTGCTACTACTACTGCTGACAAATAATTGAACCCCTATCCATCCACCTTGTTTATTTATTACCATTTGACAACATAGACTTGATAAAGAATGGGTAATGATATTGCGAGGCAATAGGGGTAATTTTGTTTGTTTGTTTTTTAATTGGGGTTTATTATATTTTATTATGTAAATTGATATCCCTTCGTTGTTGGATAATAAATATTGTCTATCTATCTAACTACAAATGACGTTATTTCCTAATTCTATGTAATTAATTAATTAATTTTATGAATAATAATGTTTTCATTTATATTGGGCCAAATCCACGCTCGAAAGTGTGCTCATATCGCTACATTATTACCTCTGTCAATGGATCAGTGTGCTCTCATTTTCCTTCTCAACTCCCTGTGAAGTATACAAGCTGCCATTCATGGCATGCCATTTGATATGCCCATGTCGTCCTACTGGGTACCCATTATCTGCTGGGTGAATAGAGGCATTTTCGAGCTAAGCCACTTGCCTAAGGTGAACACCACACGTTTTCAGCCTGTGTTTCAGAGTGGGGCAGGAACGAATACTATATTCTCGGTCACCCATCTACGAACCAGCTGAGCTCGATCATGCTGAGCGGTCAGTGGTGCCAGCATATTAACCCTCACCCCGCTACCTTATTATACGTAGTTTGAATGGGACACCGTGCCTCAAAGGCCCCAGGTAGCGGGGTGAGGGTTAACTTGCTATATGAATACTTAACTGTCAAGCTTAGAACATGGTTTTAGGACACAGCTGATATATAGTAGCTGTCTCTATCACACGGTCTGGTTGCATTGCTATATGTATTGTCCTGGTATGATTATTATTACCGGTATCATACATATCAGCATCAAAATACCCCCATATATCATACTATATAGTGATGAGCTCGTAATAATTAATAATAATAATTAGATCTGCTACTATGATGACAAGCACAGACTATTTATGTAAGGATTGTCGGATTCACTGTATTCATTATTTAAGGATTCACTGCAATATATTTTACGTTCATCGAGGTATGAATAAAAAAAATTTAAAACGATGTGCAAACTGTATGAATCCGCGAATTGATTTTTTAGTACAAGTTTGTCATTTCAAAGGTAGATATTTTATGGGAGTGGCCTGAGAAAATTTCGTTCATCGAAGTATAAACGCAATCTTTTGGGATCCTGTTGACCAATGAGATTGTCGGATTCACTGTGTATTTATTTATTAAGTATAAAGGTTTGCAATGTAATAACAATCGAAGCCCACCTCCCGCCAAGCGAACAACTGGACACTTGGCACTCCCTGCCCCCAAAAGAGGCAACACCCATATCAAGTGGTAAATAGAAAAATATGATGCTAAGACATCCAAAGTTTCCATTCCCCCCTACCACACATGCGTCCCAAGGTGGGACCAGTCTGCCGAAATCAGCAATGCTGGAAGGCGACTGTAAAAACACCAAACTTCAATCAATCAATCAATCAGTTACCCGCACGATTTTGATGGGAACGCCACCGTCCGGGTACACGGGGGTCGACTGTACCCATATCATATACTCGTGGGGACACATCCAAATGTGATCATATCAGCGTCACTTCCACACATCAATAGCAATTCTTCCGTGATTTTCTGTATTAAAGTATTATACGGTAAGCTCACTAATCAGTATTAAATACCCAAAAGCCACAAATGAAAATATACTTCTACTTTCATCCTCCAGCATTGGACACTATTCAAACCATGAATAAAAGTACAAACGATAGAGATGACTGTCGCATCTAATCCTTCATATGAGATCCATTAACATGTACATATGAGATGCATTAACCTGTACATATGAGATCCATTAACATGTACGTATGAGATCCATTAACATGTACTTAGCGTATGTATTTGTTCAATGATTTTCAATTTTGAAATTATATAGTTCTGACTGGCAGTGCTTTTATAAGTAAATTATTCCTCTGTGGGGATCCAAGTCGCTCAGATATTAGAAATAACGATTTCTTAACAGCCAACGCAATTATCTTCATCGTAGGTTTTGCTTCAAGATACGCAATTGTTGGAATAACAATACAGCCCAGTCATTCTGTTAACCTCGAGGGATAGTCGGCCTTTGAGAAGAATGTCTCAAAGGGATATGTTTATCTGTCTACCGGTACTGTATTTGGGTTCTCATAATTAGCTGTGGGGAAATACTTTTGTAGAAAAGTGACTCTACATGCTCTCTAACGAAGAAACTCAATCGTTGGAAGTTTGAGTCTTGGATGTTGACTTATCGGATAGTTTTAAATGCAGGATTAAACTGTGTCTCCCACTGATAACAATTATTATTAGAATAGCTTAAATAATTTTACTACAATTAGATTTCTTTATTACGAGACAATAGATACAGTAATTACCGACCGAACGGTATGTTTTATGGAGGGATGATAACCTAAAATAGCCGTATTTGGGAAGATGTTATCTGAATTACCATCATATGCACCTCACGATGGATAGAATCCTGAATAAATGAACGGGAATCGTTTCAGTTTTTATTATAGCGCCATCACCTAGCCAAACCATTTTTAAATAATGAAATTCATACCGCATTGATGTCTGTTTAATCATAAACACGTGCCATCACTAGCAATTCCACTGGAATAGTCATAGATTGGCTGCTACTTCTCTAGTGACAGACTTTGTTAACTCTCTCCATGCTGATGGCACTAAAGAGCAGTGTTTGTGTCTAATCCAGCAGACAGAGGGTTAAGACATGTGACATAACGTGAACCACAATATACCATTGTTCCATCCATGTGCTATTAGGAGCGCGATGTGGACTGGTTTTAATTAGACAATGCGTCCCGCTCGGATACAAATAGAAATGTCCGTCAAGTTATAGAAGTTGTCAGTCACAGAAAGTACCGACGCGAAATATATTTATAATGGTGGTGGGAAGTAGCACGTTGAAGGGGTTAAATCTTTACCAACTGAACCACGGTATTTACACTGTTTAATTTCAACAGACATATTCGTATCTGTGATGCCAACGAAGATAACTACAGGCGGTTTGCCAATTTATTTTCACATTTAAAATAGTAATGCTTATTTATGAAGTGTTTTAAACGTGGTCCTTCAACTGCATATTTCTGATGAAGGATTTCTTGTCGGTATTCATTTATCATCGATAATCAGGAAGATTGCACTTAAACAGCCTTCTAGACACTTATAGAAAGGGTCATATAGTTAATGTAAAAAGGGTCATATAGTTAATGTAAAAAGGGTCATATAGTTAATGTAAAAAGTGTTTGACAAGATATCAGAAATGTAAAAAAATCATTAAATACTAGAAATCATTCAACGTTGCATCAGTAAAATACTGACATCATCAGGAGTAATTAGTAAACTTTACAAATAAGTAGGTGAGAATCTACGGAATATGTTCCTAAACCATATAATATATGATATGCTATTCTGATTGCACGTAAACATAGATATTAGATTGGGAACTGTTAGTTAGTTATGAATATTCCAGTTTATACCATATAAATCTGGTGTTTGAGTCACTTTAAATAGTGGCATATACCTGTCTCGCGCGACTACATACCTCAGAATAAATCAAATCTCTGTGTCAGAAATCCGTGTCATCGGAATCACATTTTTCCTTTAGACCATTCCGATCCCCTAAACACAGGAATAAATCAGTCGCTGGAGTTAAGCACTGGGGCGAATGTCCTTCAGAATCTGGATAGATCTATCACCATTGAACTGAGAGGTCCTGTCCAGGAGACGCAGTGTTACTACTGTCAGGACGGATCGCATCTATACCCAGTCAAAGTGTTGCAGTAATCAATGAAGCGGTGGCGAACCAGAGCAGTGCTCAGCAAGCAGTAGGACGTTACATCGGTATATACATAAGCTACGGGAGGGCAATAGGCACATTTATGCTGCGCCAATTGGTTTTCAATGGGTTAGATATTGCTCGATGAGGCATTGATAGGATGGGTAATATGGAATAGTCGTATCATTTACTGACTAGTATTGCGTACAGAAGTATAGCCAGAGGCAACGTTAGAACATGTACATCGTCACTATTGTATAGCTAGTCTGTAGGGCTACCATGCCGAATAGGTCGTAGATCTAGGCCAAAGTCAAGACGTGTGTTTGGGTTTTCTTTTTTCTTTTATTGGGTGGGGGGGTGGGGTGGAGGTAACAAGATAATAGAAATAAAACCAATCTAGTTTGCACATACGCATTGCACTCATTCTCGTACGCACGCACACTTTACCGCCCCAGCCACCCCATATATTCGCACTCTCTCCATTTTCACTTGTGAGATACAACTGATTAATGCTGACATTGGTGCAAACTATTCCAGTAGATCATTTGGTTAAACTATTCCCTCATGCCACACGTATGTTTAAAGATACTAGATTAATTCAATATCGAAAAAAAATGCACCCGCGGCGGTACATGAACCATATACCCATGCAAATGTATGACATCAGAGTTTTTGAGACTATATTTTTGATAACATGTTACTTGTTATCAATATAATTAAACTATGCTCACGGCAGAATTTGTAGTGTCTTAATAAACGATAGCATTGACAACGGAGGCACCGAAGTCACCACTAGAATAGTGGATAACCATAAGCAATCATGTTTAAAGTGGACACATACATGTATATCTCGTGTAATTACGATATACATGTGTACTTCCAATAAGATTAATCAGTGTGGCAAATGTCAATAAATTAGTACGGAAGAAGATCAATATACAAAAATAAGTCAGATTCATTTCTTATACTACGTTTAAAAGTTCCCTTGTATAAATCCAAAGTCAACGTCATGGCAGTAGGAAAGACGTAAACGGATTTCAGAGATAAGGAAACATTAACAACGTAATCAACAATCCTAGAAAAAGACCGTAGAGGGTTGACAGCGACTAAACTAACGTGCTATGGGCCCGCCGCATGTAACTACCTCCGTGTGTTTGAATGGCTTTCTCAGCAATTCCAATTGAGTTATTGGCCGAATGGGAAAACGATGTAAGTATTGAACGTCTTTGTTGAGTACAGTTTATCGATGACCCTGCATAATTTGATTGTTCCTGTGTGGACACATCAATGACCCGAAAGTCCATTGGTCTTGTAAAGCTTCTACAATAGTTGAGGCTGCCCTTAAAACTTCTCAATTGGGTTTGACGAAGAAAGAGTTCACGTTTCTATATATGTTCGATTGTCATTCCATGATGGTAATCAATTCTCCGCCACATAGTCAACGTCAATTGTTTGGTAATGTCCACGTGTTCTACTGCCAATATTGACTCTGAAGACCAGTGTATACAATACACATACGATAAGGTTCATTGGCTTCATGCTTTCACGTAATTCATGCTCGTTGAGTGTCTAACAACCGCTGATGAATACACTACCATTGACCCTGCGAGTCGTATATAATAACGTATACACATTGATAACATCCTATGAATTGTATCGTAGAACCTCTGTGTATAACATTACTACACTCCAGATCGTATCAACAGCCAATGAATGTATCTGTTTGATTTTCGCAAGGTAGTACAAAGAGAAAATGGTACTATCTGTTCTAGAAGTTGAAACGCTTGACAGAGATATCTCTGGAGATATTCCACACCAATGTATTATTCATTTGAGTTGAGATCTTTAGACGTTGTTGTCCTAGATGCCACTGTTTGATTACTAGACGTTGACTGCAATTTTTAATTATACCATATTACAATCATAATAAGACTGTTTTTGTCTGGGGAAAATCATCTTCTACAGACAGACATATATCGTGTTTAAGTCTCGCCGCGACAAAGTTATCTAGCATACAAAATTAAAAGCACCAATCTATCTCGAATTTCGATCTATATATATTTTAACTGTCTTTAGCGTTCTTCCACATTATCTGAGCGTCAGTTTTGGATCTGATTATCAAAAGCATTAAAATTAAAAGCACCAATCTATCTCGAATTTCGATCTATATATATTTTAACAGTCTTTAGCGTTCTTCCACATTATCTGGTGCCAAAACATTTGTTTGTCTAACAATTCATTGCTATAGAATATTTAAATGTCCTACTGACGATTATCGACATCGCATGATATAACAACGTAACCCGATTTGAGCATATCTGATTATTAAATATCTGAATATCCTAACAATTGGCATGCGTTCCAGATCGAACTGAATGTCCGTTGTTTGAAAGTCAATTATAGGATTGTTAGAGAATTGCAACGTTTTCATGTTTAATACGTTCATGGAGTACACGACTAGAATGCGTTCATGAGACCGGAAGTCAGAAAAAGCATACATCATTGCAATTAAGTAAGCCTCAGGTGCTCGTAAATTACTTGGTCATACATCCTAAATAAGCAGACACCGTTTGCGTGTAAGTCAGAATACAATATATTGACTAGTTCGCTGTCTGTTTCCCATCCAAGAATATGACAAGTACGATTATGGGTTATGTTTTTAAACTTTCAAATCAGGGTATTGTATCACGACGATCTTGTATCCACTAATCAATAGAACTCCCGTCTCTATCTATTTCGATGATGCCTACGAGTGCGCGATGCTCTCTTGTTGGTTAATGGTTCGACAAAACGATCACCGTACGTTTATGGGTAATGTTCTTACCCTTTCTAAACAGTTCTCTAATGTAGTATGCGTTATGCGATGGCCATTACCTTTGCTTTAAGGGATACCATGTTGGATTGCTTTCCTCCAAGCATACTATTGTTGAGTATACTAATGTTGATGTTGAGCATACTATTGTTGAGCAAATATAAACCTGTCTTCTTGTCCGGAGATGCAGGGTACCCCAGGTACTAGTGGATTAATTAACTTCCCTAGGGAGTTGAGAAGGAAAGTGAATGCACACTGATCCATTCAGTAGTGTAATATATTAGTGCTATGCGCACGCATTCACGCATATGACTCCATATTAAAATGCGCAGCTCCTAGATACATTAGTATGCCTATATTACATATTCCTTTAAAATACACTCTAACTACAAATAAAGTAGTTATATTCAATAGTAGTACACTAACAACTATGGATCGATAGGATTGAACTCATGTGGAATGTAATTTACTTCATCTATATCTATTATTAAAGCAAAGGCTTTATCTAGCGAGAAGAAAGAAAACAGTCCATGTTATTTCAACGGGTTGTATATAGACAGAACAGGAATAGGTTGCTCAAGACGGTTTACTAACGTTTATTCCCGTTATCCTCGGTGCATCTTCAGTTTAACTAACACACTGATTGAGGTTGTCAGAACAGGTACAGAATGGTCCAATGTTTGTCAATTGGTCCTTCTTTGAAGAGGCATCAGAAGAGAATCAGCAGTTAGCAGTCAATATCTAGTAATGTTAAAGGATAATATGCCTTTTTGAAGCACATAATTAACCAGGCTATCTTACATGAGGCAATACGTGCAGGAGCTCAAGTACAGAGCATGTATGCCTCCTTTGGGTCAATTCCAGGTTTGTTATTGCAATGGGAACATAGCGACACAAACATGTATTGAATTACATCACTGGAATGATTTTATGCTTGGTGATCATACTGATATTACAATTGATGTCCTCCTGTACGAATAGTTGTAACTGTAAGGTAACCTTATCCTATAGTAATTATTGTTTATGATAGTGGGTACTATGGCAGTTGGCGGGTGGTAGCGCAGTGGTAGAACGTCTCGAGTTCAAATCCCGTCCCGGAAATGTTGGCATCAATGTTCACGAAAGTTACCTTTCTGACACGGTATTGATACGATGTAGAATGGCAATGGTCTTTCAGTACCAGTCTGTGTTCGCAGGTTTACAGATGTTGCGGTTTCCCTCCTGTCTAAAACTGACAAGTCGTGATGTAAGTGAACGAATCTTGAAAATTACTCTAAACTCTAAAACATATATCAAAATATGGGAGTTATTGTAGTCGTCGCGTACGGGTGAACTATATCCGCTGCGATGGTAAAGCACTAATTCATTCATTCATACTATGGGAGTTAACGATATCGTAAGAGTTACGCCGTTTCGTACAGCGGCTCTTGTCTTGTTATAGTAAGCTCACGACAAAGACTATTTGCATAGATGCATTGACCAATGAAACCAGGTTTTACTGAGCGGGATGAAAACGAGACACATCTATAATTGAAATTATGCTGTACACATCCGTTATTAACATTCACTTAATATACATGCTTGTATATAATTTACGCGGATGTAAATACGTGTGTACATGCGTGTGTGTTCGTGTACGATATATGATTCTGTCCACCTCCCACTACCTTAATTAATGTAACCACGGCAGTATTCGTAATCGACTTTCCTATCAAATTGTATTGTACACCAGTGAATAGAAACGAGAGTGGCTGTCACCCACACGTGGGAGATCAAGTCAGATGGTTGTGTCGAGATGTTCATGACAGTTTCTGTCTATAGTAACTTGATAAATGACATTTCTGAATTGTGTTGGTACATTCTGTGGACAATGCATGTTTGATGTGATAATCACTACAACTGCAGTGCCATAGAAAGAAATATTATGGTTACCTACCATACTGTTAAACAATTGGTATAAGTATATGTTGGATACAACAATTGTTCAGAATATTAGTTGTACAGACATGTAGCAGTTATTAGGAAATACTATGATGGATAATCAATATCTCAATGTATGACAATATGTCATATATTATTATCTTCTCCACAGATTATTACATCGTCAATATATGTCCATCGGTGAGGACATGAATGAACAAATGTCTAACTCGACATGCCCTAATCACTCATAACCGCATTTCCACCATTGGTCCTACTAGCCAGCATGAGTCGATTTCATGATGAGTAATATTTCCTTGTGAAAATCATTAGGAGGCACTTTAGTATGTTGACATCAATATTACCACAAGCTCAGAGACTTCTTCTGAGAACCATTATTCTCGCTACTGATTGGTCTAAGGAAATCGTATTCATCGTTGTAAATATGAGAAGTCATACACATCGCAATTCGCTTCAATTTATTTAGTGCCAGCTGCCTTTCAGGCTTAAATCATAGCCTGACACCTCTGACATTCAGTAGGAAATGTGATTGGTGAGCAGAAATAACTCTAACAACAGTCATTCGTAAATGATAAAACTTTATATTACCAGAATATATCCTCTCAATACATAGACTAATGGAATTTCGAGTGGTTTGAGTACGATTGATGTAATCATTCCATACGAATTTAGCCATTCTGATGCTCAGACCTATAGAGCAACCTAAAGTGCGTTTTATATACGACAGGCGTGTCCTATGACACGTTTTACGGTCATAATTTCAGTATTTGCGTTTCTTGTTTGTTGCCTTTTCTTACACGACATATCCCACTAATATTGTTTGAATGCCATTAGGGATATGGACATATTTTGACACAATTAGTATAGGCAAATGAATTAAATCCAGAGATAAAGCCTAATAAGATGGTATAATGGTACCTGTTAGTGAGTAAATACAGGTTACTGTAAATCAGGAAATTAATACGAGCAGGATATTAATACGAAAAATGCGATTGGTGTATGGCCGCATTTAATTCCTACGAATTATGTAAAATAATGAAAGGTAGGTCCGGGGAAAAACATGGTCGATCGCATTTAATTGTTGTCGCATTTATGTCTAACAGCTTGAGGTCGCATTAAATTAGTGACGCATTAATTTCCTGATTTACAGTATCCAGTATAGGACCGATGGCTAAAACCATAAATAGTCAGACTCCAAAAACTAAACGTAGTCATAATGCATCTCCATGTTATTTCAGAAGGGCATGTTCATTCAGACAATACGATTACTGTAGTGGCGAGAACAACTTCCGGTACCACTGATATCGCTGTGAGTCACGATGCCGACTGGCACTCTCGTCAGGTCATCGTGCCACTATTTGATCAATTTGACACGCCACGTTTAGCATTGTCGATGTTCCAGAGTTGAACCAGTTGTTTGTGTTTGTCGATTAATTGAATATATTCAGTTAAAACTATTGAAGGCTAGCTCGTCATTAGGGTCGTTATTTTATTTCAAAACGTTCGATGATCTATTGTGACACGACATGTTACCAGCTCATGACGTCAGCTTACATTGTGTTGTTGGGAGAATTAATAGTTTTCTATTTAAAGTTTGGTTTATAATTATATAATTAAAGTATATAATAAATAGGATATCCCATGGTCTAGTGAAATAGCATGTATATCTCATCTCGTGACGTGGAAAACCGATGAAAACCGATGAAAACTCATGAAAATATCTCATTTCCCACGTCACTCGAGGAGAGATACATGCTATATCACTAGAGACATGAAATATCTTCTATATATAGGCCTATTACTCAAAATCGAAACGCATATATATTAAAGTCAAATATGTTTTTTTTAATCAGACCTCAACAATTTCGTGTTGCTGTACACTGAGTAAATACTGAAATCATGTACCGTAACAACCATATAAACGTCATAATTAGTAACTGACATCAATAGTGTCCACTCATAAACCATTCCTATAATAAAAATCAAGGTCGAACATACTATCTAATATTATATTTAGTATTATAACATAAAATAATATTGTATTTAATTTACATTAATTGAAACATGAGTAAAATTTCTAAAACGCACTCCACTACTTCTAATTCCATATCTTGTATTGCCTAGTTTTGCTGCCATCAATCAACATTGATACGGACAGACAATCACGTTCAGGCCGAGTTGAGATACATTTGTAGATCAAGCTCAATGTTAATTCCGACCCTTCATCTGATAACACTGGTGAGCATAGGATGGTTGAAGATCCCTATGATAACTTGGGTTATTTCTAGATTATGTCCAAATCTAATTATATATAAAATTTAAAGACCAGAACTAGTGCATACTTATCATGTCTGATTAATCGGCCCTGACAAACAGTTATGTTTAGCTTGCGGAAGACTTCTACAAAATATAAGTAAGTCAAAATAATTGGTCATCATATTGTGTTCCATGAAACAAGAAGAAAATGCAGATGTTCACTCTACGTGATTTGTAACTGTAGTGTAATGCGTGAACACTAAATGTCACATAGGGTCTATTTGTGTTCAGTGGAATCTTCAGGCCATTATAGACCAGGCGATATTTATCGCTGCAACAATGTTTCCGTAAGTTGCGGCAAAATTTGTCTCTGCAACACTTTGCTATACATTATAGGCGACCGTATACGGAATAGAACATGTTCCTATTCAAGGCGATCTTAATTTCGCAACACATGGGAGACAAGCGATTGTTCACTATACACTAGGCAACAAATATAGCAGAAACACTGTTGCGGAGATAAAAAAAAAAAAAATCTTCTAGTTTATAATGGCCTTTAGATTCAATAAGATATGAAGTAGCCAGTGTATACGTATAATTATAACATTGGACCAAAGTAAGGGACTGATCAGGCTAGTATATTGGTCTATAGTGCGCGATATACAAACACAGTCATGATATTAACTATGATGTACACTTATAAGCCATTTGGAAGAAATTACTTCTATTAATATATTAACATGCATGCTAAATATAAACAGTGGACTGCAGTGGATAAGTCAATACAAAAATGCAATTATAATGTACATGTATATATCAACAAAGTCCACTTAGTCATTCTCAAAATGTGAATGTGCATCGAACGTCACGTATATATCATACATGCGTTAATGCTACAATATTCTGTAATGCATATGCATATTAATATAACAATGTTTAAAGGCAAACAGCAGATGGTATGCCTTTTGTCATTTGGTATCGATATTGCATGACATTTGGAGAGGGAATTAGGGCTTGTGTCGGTGGTATTTCCATGACCGACCGTTTGGATAAAGTGTTGATAAACAGCTTCTGTATTGGGAAAGTGCATTAGGTAGTAGGCATCTACATCGGGTTAAATGGTTAAAGGATCTTGGGATCAGACAAGGCTACTTTTGAGATAAATATAGAGATCGAGGTGATCGCTGGATGTGCAACGTATCATGTCGTATGCACCAGTCTAGTCTGTTATCTATATTTCTATAATTCATAGCGACGTATTACTATGTTTGTTTATTTGCATCTTCATGTTACTGCATACGATTATTGTTAATGTGCCGATACGTGTTAACCAAATTCAAAGCCTGGCGCATAGTTTGTCGCATGCACAAGATATTATTGATAATAATGCATAGGTACATGTATCAATACCATCTTCTTGGACTAAGACGGCACGGCATCATACATCGTGAGCACTATGTGATTTTGTACAGTCTGCAGATCGGTGTCTATGTTACCGTGTTACCATACGTGTGAGGAAAACAACATAGATATGGTGTAGGCATAAACAAACACATCTGACGTTAGTTAAGTCTCATCGATTCGTGGATTATGCATCGACTCGTGCATTATGCATTCATTTGCTGTATCGATCCACATAACTTTCAAATCGCTATTGAAGTTATCTTAACGTGATAACAATGGCTCAATGGGATATGTTCTGCTTATTGTTGTGACATGACATCTTGAGAGAGTTATGCTAAGCTGAGACGATGGTATTCTATAAATAATACGGTCAATATTGCAACTATGTAAATGATGGTAAAACGTTAAAATAATTTCGAGATCCGTGAAAGGCTGTTACACAAGAAGCAATGTTGCTGACGCTTTACCATCTACGTCCATCGTAATGCAAGAGGTTACGTGCGTTAATTATCAACAGTCAACAGTTTGCAAATACGAAATGGGTTTGTTTAATGCATTAGCTTTAATCGATGACATTTTAGGAAATATACAAGCTTGGTAACCTCGGTGCCAGGTATGTTGTTTTGTATTGTAAAATGTATCTAAAATAGCCGTACCTGGTCCATATTACGATGCGATTTCTAAGGAGGTTGAGCGGAAGGTCGTAACAATCTTCCCAATGGCAACATTCTGAGATACGTAATCTAATTTCTACGTCATCGCATCACGAAAGGAGTATCCACATGTTACGTGATTAGTCGCAACGGGCACTTTCGGTACGGACTGTTTCGTACACAGCCATTAACAAGGGGTCTAATGGGCACTTGGAACCTTGACTTTGAAGCACCATATTCAGAACAATTACAACAGTTGGTTGAGTGGCTGTTCAATCACTAGACATCGATTCAATGAACCCCCATGTGCCTCTACGTTGGTGGCTGTTGACAATGCATCACGTATGCATGGTTTCATATAACTGGTGAAAATGGCTATATCCCTTGAGAGCCAATGTAGCTGGAACTGCTATCGGATCTAGCCACATCATCCTATGATCCACAGTACGATCCCAGCGCTATGAGAGTCGTAACTCCTTCTACAATAGTCCAAATCAAGTTTCTGGTTTGCTTCAGTCTATTAAAGGAGCTACGATTCTCGTAGTGCTACGAGCGTTTTGTGGAACTGGACCATGCACTTCCCTGACACCCTCGACCCCCACCCCCTCAGTGAATACGGCACTGACCTCCCAAGCTGGCATCGGACCACAGACTGTTGATGGCTTCGAAGACGTATCGTTAGCATCACTGATAGATGCACTGTAAGAATTTCAGCGTTAACAGTCGATATAAAGCATACATTTGTCAAAAGTAACAAAGAAATTGAAAGAAATATTTAATAATTAATTATGTCAAACGCATTTAATAAATAACTACGTAATTTCCTAGGTTAAATACTCTGAAATTTTAACCTGGCAAAGGCGCAGACGGTAAGCAAAGAAAGTAGTCAATGATAACATTACAATCCTTGGAGGAGTAGGTGGTGCTGGGACAATAGCATCATCATACTATTACTTATTGAACACTTCCATCGATCATCTTACATCCACACACGTCAACGATATAACAAATTATTGCCAGATTTGCTACCATGTCCAAGTTCATCTTATACCGTGATCCATATCAAACTCGTATGAAGTTCACACCTTGGAAGTTGCATTTGCAGGAATTGAGGTCGACCGGAGACACAGTGATGCTTGGCATTATAGATAATGTAAATCATAAAATGTTAGCGTCATTAAACTTTAGCGACCGGTGGATTATCGACCTATTAGGGTCATAAAATGTTAACGATCTCGTCCATATTTAGAGAATAATATTAGCGATTTCTTCATATAAGTTTATTTTAAATTGCCAATGTATAACACTGTTGGTAACGAATAGTATCAACAACAACTAATTGCATGTGTAAATACAGTATATAGCTTCTCAGCACGATAACAGTAAGTTCCAAGACCACTAGTAGACCAGTCCATTATATTGCATAGGTAAATACTATAATTCTATTTTGGTTGACGGGACAGACTATTGGTAATCCAATTCGTTTGTTTTTACAAATATAATCAGGTAACTATATTATCTTGAAACCTAAATTGCCTGTGTAAATTTAATGTGACCATGGGTTATGAATGCAGATAATTTTGGATCGTTTACCGTCGATGTTTTTATATCTAAAAATGTTTATTTATATTTATAATTTATAATACCTCCCTTTACTATATAAATAAAGTTTATCACATTTTAGTTTTGTGTCTTATTATACAAGGAAAGTATACACATGGACAACATCAGTGACGGGAATAATATTGAAAGGCTTACCCACGTACATCTACGGAATACTCCAAAAAAATATTAGCGAATGAAAATTAGCGAACATCTAAGAGCAACTCGTTAAATTTGTTTAAGTTTTATGCTCGCTAACATTATATGATTTACAGTATAAGTGAACTGGAGATCATTTATAGACTGTATCAAATACATGTGTAATAAAACTCACACTTGTGTGACTGCTATAAATGCTGATATGCATGCAAGTATTCAATGCCAGATGGTGTCCCTACAGTTCACTGTCAATGAATAATTGATTTATACATCTGTTAAGTCAACTTAGCATAAAGTATTATATGTCCCAATAGAAAATAGCATGGTTCCGTACTCCTAGTACGAATATGCCAACCCATCTAAGTTTTTTATTTTTATTTTTTTTTACCAAATCTTTTTATTGTTGGTAAATTAACCAGATAATGTTACATACCAAGTCGTTTGTTTATATTGTATAAATAGTTAAGCACAAATAAAGTAAAAAGTATTAGCGATCACTTACCGGGATATCATTCGTGAGCACGTGTATGCTGTATGTCTCCTACCACATGCCCATCTGTCCGATGGCTAGTATTCAACTGATGATAAACACCCTGTGAGTCTCATTCGCAAGTTGTTACTCTGTAACAGACCAATGAAACAGCGTACAGTGGGTTTGAAGCTCATCAAGGGATCGAATACCGACTGGCAACATATCGGAGGCTATCAGTATCAGTACCACGAGTACGAAGACGAGAAGTGCATCCAGCGATATCAGCTGAGTGGCGGTCAGAAGCAGTGTAGTAGCGCGATGTAGTGTCTAGTGCAGTGACGAGTATGTCAGCGATAACTAGGCAGTGGTCAATTGTGTTAAATGCGTGAATTGTGTTTCATCTCGTCCACGAGTGGCGTATGTGGGGCATGTGGTATTACGCTCTTTTGGCAGTGATGGCCTATTGTCATATTCACTAGTGAGTTGTGTCCTCGGGGTGATCATACATACGCGCGCACACACACGCACACACACACACACACACACTAATTTTAGGTTGTTGAGTTATAATTAGAACACATGTTACTGTGCAGAAACCACCTTTATTTAACTATTGGAGCTGAAACTTCGTGCGAAGAGAGTTTTACTCATGTAACAACTCTGCAAAGAACAGTATTGTGGTTGGCAGTTTTAACCATGTCATTCATTTACCAATATCCATCTGGCTAAGAAATTCCCGTCTGATGTTGGTACGGGATGGTGTAGGTACGAGATGGTATAGGTACGAGATGGTATGGGTACGAAACATTCAATGAATGGTTCCATATATGGCATTATACAATGTAGTCATGACGTAAGACTCGATTACCCCCTTCCTATTTCCGTCCCCGAACTGCCATCGGGACCCTTTCCAGGCCAGTTTAGGTAATGGATAAGATGTAACAGATATTACCACATCGCTAACCGTCATTACTCTCGTCCGGCATTCATTCGCTCACTCGATCATCGTGCACAAATAGTAGAAGTTTCGGTGATTAATCTAGCCTAAAACACTATTTCATTCTTAGAGCATGAATATCTTTTTGGTATTTGTTCAATGCAATCCGACCTCTTATCGTATTTCCCGTGTAGCTGAAACGTAAAGTTAATGTTACCATGTGTAGCGGATTCCACACGTCGTTAGGTTATCCAGGGAAACTGGAGGTCGATGCTCTGCTTGTCATCGTTAAGGTTCGGAATCGTGATGTATTGCTAGGTTAGCCTCGTTTGGTGTCACTACAATACACCCGGGATGTCGTCAAAGCTTCCTGAAATGACGCGCCTTCCTGGAGATTGTGCTTCATCAATAAACAAAATCCCGCAAGACGTGGATATTGGTCAATCGGCCAGAACTATAGTCATAAACATCCTACATAATGAAATGATAACCGTGTATTCGAATGTGTCGATATTATATAGCTATCAACAACAAAATGACAGGTAAACCAAAGGCATACAATCACCGCCTGTTGGTATATTTCATGGTCAAACGTATTTACCTGAAGTATCTGCATTTGTCATTTTATTTGTCTACACAAGTATTTTGGGCATTCGTAATCAAATTCCATTAAAAGCGGTCACTCTCAAGCCGACGTATATTATCTAGTCTAGCATATGAGTCCAAAGAGATATGAACCAAATAACAAATATGAATTCAGTATGCTACATGTACAAACCTCCAAATGCAAATAGCTATAGAGACTTCTTTCACAATGAGGTTTAAAAACTTCGATACGACAGGACAGGACGTCGAACAACGTTCCCAAGGCAAGTGGCGGGGCTGTTTTAGACTGAATAGCTGGTCGGTTTGGATTGGGGTTTCACAAACTCATTAACAAGTTAATGGACGAAGCTCTGGCAGCATGTTCTGAAGACCATGGATTGGTCAAACGACAATCAGCGATCACTCTCAATCAGTAGAGAAGCTTAGAAAGATCCATCTCTCACCAGCTTGCCAGTAAAAGATAGCACTCGTTATTTAGGATCGAGCATGTCGCATCAATAGCATGCAAAGCATAGTTCCAATATGCTCTCACAATACAATAGTGCAGACCCGTTAATTAGACTAGAGCATGTTGCGTTGGTTCCACGCCGGACATAGATCCAAGAGGAACTTAAAATACAATAAACTACACTATGTAGTCATTTCTAACTACATTTGGAAATCCAAGCTGATAAAGATTTTCACATCTGCAATCGAAGTGTTCTTGTGGGACATAAATCCTCTGATGAACACATACACACACAAAAAAATCTGTAAACAAGCGTTCGGCAGAAAAGCATGATCCATAGTAATTCTTTCAAAGAAGAAAGATATCTGTTGACTAATATGCATCTAAATATCATCATTCCTGACGTTAACATGTATCACTGTCTAACTTAAACTGTTCTTTTTTTTACACACTGATGCTGTGTTTATACACATCTGTACATTGAAATCATGATCAGATAACTGAATACGCCATTGGTTGTTAGTAACCGTATTATCTCTTATCACATTACTATGTCTTCAACGCGGACGTAATATGTTAGACTCAAATATTGACTAGACATTTTTACACAAAGTCTACGGTTTTCGGTTGCAGGCCATTTGAAAGGCTAAAAATCGACGCCACCATTCTTTCTTAAAAACGTACATCATCATTTATTTAAAAGAAAACCATCATTAAAGACAGTCAGCATGTTCGAGAGCGTCGGCATCCAGAGGCTTTTTGACAGTGGATATTTCATTGGTATAAATATTTTACCTACATAATTAATTGAAGAAATATCATGCATATCAGTAATTCAACTTAGATAATATAGTGTTTACTAGTGAGACAACACTATTCTGTAGCTGTTCTCCGACGGTATCTAAAGTGTGTGACGTACTTTATTCCGTCACGTTCATAAACTAAAATAGTTATAAGATGGCAGTTACGTGCTAAAGCGTCTATTTCATGTCGGCAAATTAAAATACGGTACAAAACGCATTCCTTTACGCTTCTGTAGCACGAAAACTAATTAGATTATTTACTGCCGATCGTGAAGTAGTTCCAGAGAAATTCCGTTCCAACTTCCCACTCTCTTCCTAATCGTGATTCTATTGAGTCGTCAATGTGTACGTGATGACAGTTAAATATGTTAAATGGGAGATGTTTTCTGATATTACACATTGAATAACCATTTTCGTTTAAAAATCATACGTATTTGAAAATCATTAGATACGTCACACGAATAATATTATGAACTATCACTTGTCCAATTTATGTCACAGTAGAATAAAATAAGTGATTGAAGAATACAATACATTTCCCACTTAACATCATTGCCGCACAGCAAAAATAGTTAGGTGTCATGTTCCATGGTCCTAAGAGGATCAGACAGGATCCTGGCGGGACACTTTCACCTCGGGTGTCCTGGTTTATCTTTTAGCATCCACGTTAAGCGTCCTGGCCCGGACACCTATTAGGAGACCTATCCTATTTTGCTGTGACGGATATTATCTAGACCGTGTCCATGCGTTTCAGAGGATGAAGAAAATCATGATAACTGAAGTTCGATATACCGGTATACTAGGTTTGGCATGGATACAAACACAGGTAGCACACATCTGAAGCAAAGCTAGGTATGTTAGGTATCGTAGACGTTTTTATGGACACCTTTTTCCTGGACAAGAATCTATGACTGTCTAGCTACAGGACAGCGCTGTTACCCTACGACGAGTAGTCTACTGTGAATCATGTGATTCCATTAGCCGCACTCAAGATTCTGGACAAGGTCTTCACAGGGTAATTTTCACTAATCAGCATTACATCCATATTGTTGGATTCTATGCCGACTAATGACTAACTGCCAACTCTATACATCGTAATTATAGATTCTTCAAGTGGACAATTACCGTCATTATTTGCTCGGCATTTAAACTACCTATGTGTAGAGGTAAAATCAGGTGCTTCGCAATGCCACTCACCCCTAAATCATTAGCACTACCACCACACAACCACCGCACCACACATCTTAATAACATATTTCTGAGATCTAATCAGGAATAGACGGTTTATAAAACCAATCCAATGGATGGAGCATCCGCCAGGTGCGTCACATTATAATTGATTACACATGTACCTGTAATTTGCCATACCCGAGCTCTCGTGAACAAAACGGCAGAATTCTACGGTAACATTAACCGTAACTCCAACCTATTGCTATGCTATACCATTAATATTAGTAAGTCGCGGTTGGAGTTAATCTTACCCGAGAGCTACGCCGTTTTGTACAGGATGCCACAGGTATGGCGAATTGCTCGTTCATTTGTAGTTAGTTTGAAGTTGAAAAATTTAACATTTTAATATGTCTACAAGATGCAATCCAGAATATAGTATACGTTACGCATGTATAATCAAGCAAATGACTAGAGCATCCACCCAATGACTAGAGCATCCACCAAATGACTAGGGCATCCACCAATTCAAATGACTAGAGCATCCACCAAATGACTAGAGCATCCACCAATTCAAATGACTAGAGCATCCACCAAATGCATCACCTGCTATTTAACTACACAGTGTCTACATAGAATTCCTTTGTCGGAATAATAACGTGTTTCTGTTATTCACATATTATATCTAGTATCTGACGTAAAATAAAGATTCTTCTTTTTCTGCCACTAATGCAGTACACATGAACAATTCCTGGGCTGTCTTGTACAACACTTCAACACCAACCTTACCCATAGACTACGCCATTACTAAGAATGGAGTTAATGTTACATTAGAGTTACACCGTTTCGTATAAAAGAGACATGATAGCTAAGCTTGTTTTGCAATAATATGAATGGAATATGAAGGACATTTTATTTTATATTTGATACCGACTCGTTCGCATCAAAGAAAGGCACGATGTGCATGTACACGTCAACAAATCACGCTTCAGATGTTTTTTAATTACTAGTATGTGAAATCCGGCAAGTAGTAAGTACGTGTTACATACATTAGTGCATGCAGTATTGTGAACTGTATATGTTTTTCATACACATGTATATGAATGTATGCAGTACATATAGCTAAAATTAATAGTAGAAAGTAATTTCGGTCATGAATAATTGAAGTATTATTAATTCATACCAGCTGAATCAAGCAGTTTGGGTATGTGTCGATATATATATATATATATATATATATATATATATTAAACCTCAGGGTGAAATATAGAGAAATATAGAGAAATATAGAGAAAATAATAACACTAGGCAAATTCAGTTACACATTCATTTACACATATACCCAGATCGATGTCTAATAAGTCAATAATAACAATACATTGACATATATTCCATTAGGAGCATACCTAACGCATCATTGGCCCCAATTGTTTGATTGGATCCAATTGAGTTGTCGTTGTGTGTATGTACCTATTTGTCCCGATGTATGGCAATGCGTCTGGAGTCTCGGTCGTCCTGAGGGTTCATGCATTATGTCTGGCTAGGAGGTGACAATGACTGCAAGCATTATTCGATGGCAGATCAATACAAGTCACATATGTCGGTGTGGACTTCACTGACATACATAGAACAGCGTGACGGAAGTGAGACGTTAGGAACGTCAACATCGCTCGTAAATCTTTCAAATTAATTTAGGGCGTGTTATCATTGTTATGAGGTTATGTTTTTGGATGAAATAACCATATGTTTATATTTAATACACAAACAAAAAATAGCAATAAGTTATTGATTGCGAATACTTAAATAATGCACGTTGATTTACATAAAGTTCCTAAACAATTGAGAGAGATATCATCATGATAAGTGTGAGTGATTGGAAATAATGTCATTTGCATTACTTTCATATATTCGTAATTATTTGCATAGCATCATCTTTATGCAATGTTATGCGTGGTATTATTACCTGTATTTACTATTGTGCGTAACAATGTGTTGACAGTGTATTGTATGCGCCGGATATTGTCATAAGGCTATTATCACGAATTTTGTATGACAGTTACTGAATCCTATAATGACGTAAAGTGAACAGGTTGCACTGGTTTACCGTCTAGCATAGAGCTTGAGCGTGGCGTAAGCATGAAAGAAACTAGTTCCGGGCTGACGGTAACCTATAAGAACGAGGTGAATTTATCCCAGAGTGACGATAATTTTATATTGCACTACAACGAGACCTAGAGGCAGAACTGATGCCAGGATATACCGTCTAGGGAATGACTGTGATTGGTAACGGGCAATTGCTGGCAACAACCTATGATTACAATCAAGAGTTCGTAGGCGGTTGAACTGTACAGGCCTTTTGGGATGTTTGTCTCTTCTTTTCTTAGGGAAATTATTATGAGATTAAAATAATCTACAAATGTATAAATAATTGTGGACTGATATGATGACCTTGCAGGAACCCAATAACGAACTATTCTCATGATTTTCCAACTGTATGGTTTAGTGTGAGTATTGATTATATACTTGTATTTGTTTTTCTGTTCATTATTGATGAAGATAAACAGTGATGATATGCATTAGGCATGACTTCTCTGAGAACTCACACTGGCCAGAGTCTACTGAGGAAATATAATAGTGTGCGATAGATGAGAGTAAAGCACGTATCAGCTGTTCAGACTTTAACCATGTTAGGTTCCAATTCAATTGTATTATTAAAATTAATCGATCACTCATATTATATATTTATATAGCGCTGATTAGCCAGATGTTTTGATCAAGAAATCTCAATAAAATGCTCTGTTCAAATGGATGGTCGAGTTTGGATTTCCACATTAATGGTTCATACAAGAGCTCAGTTTTTTCTTTGAGTTAAATTGTCATCACATCATTGCACGTTCAATGTCGAAAAGTAGAATGTCATAGTGTGTACATTTAACAAATATTGTTATTATTGCCGACGATATGTCATCATATTGTAAATAACATGATATAATTATAATTCTTACATCATAGTTTACTGTGCATGTCGTATTGAGAATTAAATTTATAAATTATAAAGTATTGGATATCTTTATCATCTCTAATGTGATTCAATTGACAAGCTATGTTCCTTTGCATGTCTGCATTTACATTTCTATTTTATTGCGTTATTGAACTGCATTTTCTCCGCAATGATGCCGAGATGAGATGGGGACATGAAAGACCATAACAGTTCTCCTGTCCTACAGATACGTGAACACAGCAATCAAACCCAAATGAGCAAACGTGACTCCAGCATGCGAACAGAATGTGACTGAAGGTTTGCCAAACATAAAAGTGTTCTCAAAGTGAATCTCTGATGAGTTATTGAAACTAAACAAACGCACCACCACTAACAGAAGTTGTGCTCAGAGGATGTGTACGAATGTCCAATACGGAGGTGACTTTCAAAGTGAAAACACCAGATCTAAGGATAGGGAATCGATAGATTGAGATCACGTTAAAGAACATTCACGACCGCCTACGCGTACGGATATAATTGTCGCCGAATGCGTTTTCTGATAGTATCAGTCAGAGATGGGACGCATATAATTCATGTTAACAGTATTATGACCCAATGGCTTCATGTAAATGATAATCACTATGAAAACCATCTATTTAGAATTAGTGTACAATAAAACACATAATAACAACCTACCTTCCCGACGTTTGTCATGCGTCTAAAGAAATAACTAACACACTTGTATTTACCGTTGAATTAAGTCACACGTGCTCAGGACACTGAAAGTAGATGCTTAAAATGGTCTTAAGATAGGTTGTAATATCACTGAATATAATTGAGAAATAATTTGCTGACTTCATGATCATAATCAATACATGCAACTCTTAATACCTGAAATTTCCAGTATTATATATAATAACAATATTTATTCTCTCTACCTCTCTCTCTCTCTCTCTCTCTCTCTCTTTCTCTATCTCTCTCACACACACACACTCACTCTCTCTTTCTCTTTCTCTATCTCTATCTCTCTCTCACTCTCTCTCACTCTCTCTCTTTCTCTATCTCTCTCTATCTAGCTCTCTCTCTATCTCTCGCTCTCTCTCTCACTCTCTCTCTTTCTCTATCTCTCTCTCTATCTATCTATCTCTCGCTCTCTCTCTATCTCTCTCTATCTCTCTCTCTCTCTCTATCTCTCTCTCTGCACACATAATAACCTTGAACTCA
>JAUTBT010013197.1:0-23355 GCA_032361225.1 Lepetodrilus schrolli
GCCCCTGGGGCGGGATTTGAACCTGGAACCTTTGGCTCCGAAGTCCAACTGTTCTACCACTGCGCTACCACCCGCCCTTTATATACATCTGAATTCGAACCAAGGCATTCAGAATGCATTTGCTTCATATTCAATGTATTCCTGTTTAATTTGATAGAAGAGACAGTGTAATGCGAATTTCAACATCCTGACTATTTATATTAGTATGATGTTCTGGGTAATGACGCCAAATTAATATATTTCTTTGAAGTTCTAGCATTACTATACTGTAATACAGCTTCATATCTTCAGTATCAATATTTTCAATTAGAGCATATGCCTGCGTAGGTTTGTATTGATAAAAGAAATAAAGCCACTACAAACAGTTTAGTGTTTGTTTGGAGTTGATCAGAACTTAAACTGGCCAATTCTATATTGATATATTGCCATGAACCACTTTGGACAAATATCAATTAAATCTAAGAGTGACAACAAATAATATTACCATTTTGTTGAAAGGTAGTTCCGTTCCAAGAAAGGAAGTTCCCTGATCAGCAGTTCAGTCATGGATTCATACAGAATGCAAAAAAAATAAATTAAAATAACTATCATCACTTGAGCATTGTTGTTAACAAATAAGAAATAAGAACTCGCTTGAACTTCAAAGTTCAACGCATTTAGTACAATACAAGCTGCCAGTAACTTTGGAACTCTAGTTCAATTTCCAAAGAGTATACTGATAATGTATGTTCTCAGACAATGTGAATGCAGTACTGTGTGTGTAGTACTATCGTGATCAGTCACAGCCACCAGCAGTAGTAGCTCGTTAACATCAGAAACAAAGCAAAGATGATAGAATAAAACTTGCTCGTATGAAAATTAAATATGGAGTTCACATGGCCTACTATCTGAATCATGATCACAGGTTAAAACAAAAAAATCCGCCCTACATTCAGACAACTTAAGTGATTCCATTGTTTTTATTCCCCCAGCCATCCAGAATATACAGGCACATTCGTGAGACAATTCGGACAAATTTGCACTAAATATGCTGGGCACCTGATGTGTGCCATACAAGACAGATGGCTGTGTTTGCTATTAATCCAATTAGTAGTTCACCTGAATCCGACGTCAACACGTTCACATAATACTTCCTGGCCCGTCTTCATATCCTTCACACGATACTTCCTGCGATATTTCCGGTAATTCATACTACGGAATAAATATGAATCATTTAATGTCATGTAGATTATTACTATTGTTTGTCAAACGTGCAGACATCCTCGTCTAGTTATGATCTCTGAAATTCCAAAACATTTCCATAGGTAAATGGACAGACATCAAAGTAAACTCCAGAATGTGCTACAATAAAAAACAAAGACATCTTCATACTCATCTACCAAAGTCCAGTAAATTGATACTTGATTTGAAAACCCTTGAATCGTTATTACATTCAAGTAGATACTTCGTTGCAAATGTTCATCATTATGATCAGCGCCTGTTTGATAGGAACATTTTCCACTCTTTGAGATTAAGCCGGTATTAACTGCGCAATAGATACAAGAAAGTTTTAACCCTAAATATGTAATTTTATGTATATGTATTTATGTGTTTATGTTCAAGAGACCTTCTATTTGTATATCGGAATGCCGAGAACATGTCAACATTAGCTTGGCCTTCAGTGATCTATTTCTGTACGGTTATATCCTAATGGTTGAGTTACTCGTGTGCACATTGCATAAATAAACAGTTCCGACCATCCGAAAGTGTGGCCACGTGCCCGTTCATGTAAGAATTTATCCTTCGACAGTTTGTTTACTCTGGTCATTCGAGGAAAGTAATGACTACGTCTGGTAATATGACTGTTCCCACATAGACGACTGCTCGCCTCGGTATTGTGCATTGAACTAACCGACAGATAGTTGTTAGATAAACAAACCTGTCTCAAATACGTTACCTTGTAACACTCACGACAAGAATGTCAGTGATGACAGGACATGTAGGTGTAAATATAAAATACGTGTTTGCTTCTTAAAGAGTCACGTATTCACTTGATATTAGATTAGTAATTCTAGGAGTATGTGCCTCGGGGAAGAAATAGAGAAGCTCACCCAAGTGTCTTGGAATATCAAATATATCAAGACAAAGCCTCGGATTTAATAACTTTCATCAAATATTATTTTAAAGTCATTAAAGAAGACAAATGGCCACATCATAAAGATTTTACTGTGAAGTCAAATCTTAGGCTGCTGTGCATTTTCACTGTGACATCATAGCAATGCTACGACATCACAATTGTAGCGATGACATCACAATGGTAAAACAATCAAATCAACAATCAAATAAACCAAGAATTGGGTCAACCGATATCTACTGCTGTAGATATCGCTTGTTATTATTTAAAGGCGATATCTACTGCGAAAATAGTATTTGTCTGTTTCGGTAAACTGATATATATAAATAATAACCATTAAATCTGAGAATTTACATCGGTGATTTGTTGCTTCCGCCATGCGGTTCTCCCCTGTGATCCTTGGTGTGATAGTACCAGGCGATGCTCGCAGGTTTACTGAAACATTCAGCTCCACGGATGTTGTGAGGTTCCCCCTGGCCCAAATTGACAAGCCGTTATTATAAGAATCTCGAAAGCGGCTCTAAAATCATCAAAAAACGTAGTCCAATACACCCACATTCTGTCGTTTCGAATAGCAAGCACAAATGACACCGTACCGTTCACGATAAATTCAATGTTTCCGTTCTTAGTCAAATAGCATAGAATAGCGCTGGGGTATAATCGTTAAGTAATTATTCTATTCTATTCATGTATTTTGCGCCACATGTATTCGCTATTTAATAAATAATATCCAAAAAAGTCCATATTTCAAATGATGAAACACTTGTAAAAAAAAACACAATACGTTTTATTGACTAAGAACCTTTGCATTAGACAGCTTTGACCTTAATACTGCTATATTGACATTCATGAGGATCCTTGTAAACTTAATCAAGAAGGTAGCCTCCCAATGAAAAGTCCTTACGGTAATATTAGTAAATACATCCTCGACAGAAATAGCATTATATCTACTTACAGCGTCCGTCAAATATCTTGGGATATATCTTTCTCTGTATGTTCGTTTAGGTTTGGCTTGGATGAATATCTATTACCAAAATTAAATACCAACCAATCAGAGAGCTCCGTTGCTTGTACCAATGGTGTATTTATTGCTCTTTGGCCATACTGATTCTTCCGCGTAGAATATCGTATTAACTAAGGCCATAGCCCTGGTATCTATCGTTTTCAATGACAACCATACGCGAGCTCTATGCCGTGCTCTCCTAGTATAGAGCTTCCTGAAAGGGTGACCAGTACTATACTCAATAAAATTAATTAAAGACCGGCAGATGTTTTCTGGGAAGCTTTCAGCCAGATCTCGGAACTCACATTTAGGAATTTGGTGCCATTGTTCTTCCAATGCGCCAGCAAGTTCTTTCAGAGTATCTGGAACCTGTAAACGTTTGGAAATTCTTCGTTGTTAGAATAATATAGCGCTAAGTGTCCCCAAAGTCTACTGGCCCTTAATTAAATTTGTTGAGTATGATATAAAGTAATTTGCTTGGAATTGAATTGACTGGTAAACTTGTCATACCTAAAACGTTCAAATATATATGCAATAACGTTCAAAGATATATGCCATAACATTCAAAGATATATGCAATAACGTTCAAATATATATGCAATAACGTTCAAAGATATATGCCATAACAGTCAAAGATATAAGCAATAACGTTCAAAGACATATGCAATAACGTTCAAAGATATATGCAATAACGTTTACCGTTCAAAGATATATGTAATAACTTCAAAGATATATGCCATAACATTCAAAGATATATGCAATAACGTTCAAAGATATATGCAATAACGTTCAAAGATATATAAAATATCGTTCAAAGATATATAATATAACGCTCAGATATATGCAATAACGTTCAAAGATATATACAATAACGTTCAAAGATATATACAATAACGTTCTAAGAAATAAGCAATAACGTTCAAAGACATATGCAATAACGTTCAAATATGTATGCAATAACGTTCTAAGAAATAAGCAATAACGTTCAAAGACATATGCAATAACGTTCAAATATGTATGCAATACCGTTCTAAGAAATAAGCAATAACGTTCAAAGATATATCCAATAACGTTTACCGTTCAACGATATATGCAATAACGTTCAAAGATATATGCCATAACATTCAAAGATATGTGCAATAACGTTCAAAGATATATGCAATAACATTCAAAGATATATGCAATAACGTTCAAAGATATATGCAATAACGTTCAAAGATATATGCCATAACATTCAAAGATATATGCAATAACGTTCAAAGATGTATGCAATAATGATCTAAAGTTGGACCCACTATGTGTAGTATATAATAATTAACCACCAAAATACATTATAGTAATTAACTAAAGTGTGGACTAAAGTTGGGCCTGCAATGTGTAATATACAATAGTTAGCGATCAGAATATATACTAGTGAATAACAGCGTTGTTTCCAGTGATATTTGCATAGCGTTGACGTCAATGTCC
This sequence comes from Lepetodrilus schrolli, assembly GCA_032361225.1. Taxonomy (NCBI): domain Eukaryota; kingdom Metazoa; phylum Mollusca; class Gastropoda; order Lepetellida; family Lepetodrilidae; genus Lepetodrilus; species Lepetodrilus schrolli. The sequence continues at coordinate 4,584 of JAUTBT010013197.1, forward strand.
TTTTAATAATCGGTCTCTTTACTAACAGCAAACAAGAAAAAAGGTATATTTATATACACAAACGACAAGTCATGTCTCGTGTTGCTTGAGCTGTTGGAGCTATAAACCAGCTGAGTAGGGCAACCCTTGACTGAGTAACCCTATTTCTCAGGCTCGTTCTCCGTGTAGTGTTAGACAAGGTCCTCAAAATGTCCTTTAAATGAGACAAGGTCCTCTAAATGTCCTCCCGACCTGTCACGGGTCTCTACTTCGAACTTTGAACCATCTGCCTGAACCTTGACACTGTGGCCCAAAAGTCGACATCAACCAGTCGACTTCCCTCTCAGGATATTGGACAAGCCATTGTGACGTCAAATATTTTAAACATTTCTGATTTGTTAAAGGTGAACCGGCATATACTGTTCTTCTGACCAGATTTGATATATCCATGACTATTAATAGTGGTCCGGTGGGCAGATAGCCCCGAAACAGCTTTTAATGACACTATTTGGATTTGATGCCTCATCAGGCGTGAGGCTATGATAAATTGCCGGGCCGACGACTCGTCCGGTTTTCGCGTAGTTTATTGCCTTTGTTGAAATACGTATATAGTCTATATGAGTACTACTGATTGGCTGTGAAGTATTTGAAATCGGAGCCAACTCAAATATCAATCATCTTATATGATCAACTCATTGTACATTCATGTTTCAATATCTAATTTTTTTCTGCATAATAATGTTCTAACTAAAACAAACCACAGTATGGTATTAAACAAATTATTCAAAAATGCCACGCGGCATTTGATACATCAGTGCACAATACTTTTGTCATTATAGTTTGCGTTTGGGGAATTCTAGAATGCTACAAGAGAACTTCATTGGTGGGATTATCACATACAAAGAGACCAGTCCAATTTAGAAGTCTGTAGACTAGCATTAGTCTCGTCCTTTGCTTCCTCCACAAAAATATACTAGAACTGCATTTTGATAATAGACAGCAGCACAGAAGACAATGTCAACACATGCATGAGACCCCGTACAACGCACGTGTACACTTATCGTTTCCTGTTGTATACAGTCACTGTCCATGTTGTCAGCTGTTCCGCCATCGTGATGGATGATCCCGTGCACACGGCGTGTCATCATTGCGCTGGAAGCATCTAACACACAGTCCTACCTGTCTCTAGCATAGAAGCTTGCCAGGCAGGTGAGAACAGTCCTTACCTGGGACAGGTAAGCCAGCGCGTTATACCACACAGCGACGACGGCAAGGAGACAATGTTCACCTGGGGAGTGATCCTCCTCCTCCTCCTCCTCCCTCTCATCCCGTCCCTCCACGGCGTCCGGGGGGACAAGAGGGAGTTCAGAATTGCCTGGATGGCTCCGGAGAAGGAATACAACACCTTTAGTGCTGCCACGACTGTCAACGCTCTAAAATTGGCGTTGTATTCTATTGGACAAAAATACCTTCGCGGATACCCGATAAGGTACGTCTAGCTGGTGGTCCTGGTATTGTACGGAGATGCCAGGTTCTGGGGCAATGGTGCTAACTATGATGCACGCCAAATAGAACGAAGTTCGATTGATTTATAATAGTGATGTATAGACTGTTGTTCACAATCTATCAATGATACACTTCCTCTTGGTGCCCTATATGTTGCTAGATCTGGCTCCGAGATTACGAAACCTGTTGAGAACGATTTCATGTTCATGCTCAAATTTTATATAAGGATTTGTGAACAAGGTTTGGTGATCTCGGGACTAGGTATCTCCTTCGCTGATCTTACTCCTTAAATACATCGTATTTTCAAGAATCGTTTGCGTATAGCTTGTTCTACCCAGAGACAGACATCGATTCTGATTCTTACTTTCTGCAATGAACATTGGCCAAAGAAAATAGTATTCCAGTTTAAAACGGTGTGCGATCTGCAACATCTCATTAAACAACTCAGTATTGCTGAATATATATATTTTGTAGAAAAGAATAATCTTCATCTGAAATCAATATAAATAATATGAAGCTAATTACTACAGTAATACATACATTTTAGGTCGTCATGACTCCGGATAATATCTATTAAAATATGCAAGATTAAATGAAAAATAGTTATCACCATTAAATCATTTATTTTCCCAGAACATGATGTGTGCACTATAACTGCATTTGACAGAATGTGCATTATAATGATTAAATAGATGATTACATTTTAACTCAAACAGCCTCTAATACCTTTTTCCCCTTTAAAAAAAATCTAAACACATTAATAATAATTATATATGATGTCAAACGTTAGAAGTTTTACTTTTTTAACGTCAATTTCTCCAACTAATAGGCCTAATAATAATAATAATAATAATAATCGTGAATGTTTTCCATGAATTATGAAAAAGAACGTTTTCTTTTTAGAAATATGATGACAAACATTATGTATTTTAATTTTAAAATGATAAGCATCTAAGTTTAACACTTTAACGTCAATGACACCAAATAATAATAATAACAATAATAACAATAACAATGATAATAATAATAATAATAACAAAAATAATAGCAATGATAATAGTAGGAATCATGAACATTATCTATCAATGTTACAAAAAAAAGAAGTATGGTTTCCTTTTAAAATATATGACAATATTTATGTATTGGATGATATAGATGAGTCAGGGTTTTCCACCTGCGTCGCGACGCAATTCCACATACATAATCCTACAGCGCGCGCATCATGTGATACCAGTAGGTGTCAGCTGCCATTGTTTGGGCTGCATATGTTACATATTTCAAGTATGCAATAGTGACAGGCTTGACGCATTGACTAACGTCCATACCTATCCATCACCGGTCTAACAAGAGGCAGAGTGCAAGGAGGTGTTATCGCTTAAGTCCAGAAGTTTACACTAAGCCTATACTGTCACTGAAAATAGCAGTTCGTGAACTGAGAAATGCGTGTATCAAAATATTTGGATGTAAAACTAGAAACCCAGAAGCAGGTCGGATTCATCGTAATGTTTTCTTAATTGTAATAGTTGTTTTAATACTTTTAATAGGAACATTTCTTTTTACACAGGGCATAGAAAATGAAACCATGTATGTTTTTAGTAAAAAAAATAATTATGCTTTTAATTTGAAACAGGTTTTATCTGGCAATATATCAATATAATTAAAATCAGATCTCATTTCGCTCATTTTCGAAAATATTTGGAGGATGTAAAACTAGACACCTAGAAGCTGGTCGGATTTATCGGACTGTTTTCTTAATCGTAATAATGTTTGTATTATGTTGAATAGGAACAGTTATTTTTAAACAGGGTATAGATAGCGAAACCATGTGAGTTTTTAGTAAAAAATATATTAATGTTATGGATTTAAATTTGAAATAGATTTTATTGTAAGATTAAATTATTATTTGTTGTCAGGCAATAATGTATTTATAATGTATTATATGAGAAGGAACCCACTTTGGGGTTATCTAAGACGTTCTAGATTAGCTAACTACTTTGAAAGTCGCAAGATTCATACTGTATCTTTGGATGTTTAACAATTGTCTACTTTGGGCGTACGTCTACTCGTCAATATTATCTCCTGTAATTAACTTTTAAAAAACATATAAATAACAATAATTCACTTTATTTGGACATCCTTTTGTTTCGAGCACAATAAGTTGAGAAAAAGCCCAATAAGCTACATTTAAAACACGTTGTAACATGTTTAATACCAATCGTAAAAACATTGTTGTATAATTAAATACTATCGAAAACATGCCGTTCTCGTGTAACAAGTGTACGTTTAGTGGGCAACATAGCCCTATAGCATCAGTCCTTAATACGTATTCATCATGCGGCAATATATTTGTGTTAAAAACACTGTACCTTGCATAATACTCATCACTCAAGACAAAGACGAGACACAATCTTCGACATGATTTATCACCCAGAAGCCCCCGTAGGTCAAATGAAAGATGCGGCCAAGACGCATCAACAGGGCATAACTCCCCCATCTGTCGTCTACACAGCCGCTAAAAAATATTATTATTCTCCTTGAACATCGCCTATCTTCAGCATGTTATATATACCCATGCACTATACATGTATAGATGTTTATATTGCATTTATATATCTTTCACCGAGAATAATCTTTAATGAACCTACATCACTTGCCCTTCCGTGTATAGGTGTGGCAAATAGGCCTATTGTATCCGTTTGTTCGATGACTGTTCCAATTTAAAGGTATATGTCGAGAAACTCCTTGAGTTGACATACCTGTCAAAGGGAGAAGACATTTATTACTTGTACCACCTCGTGTTATTCCCCCCTCACCCACTTTCTCTATTTCTCGGACTTCCAGTTCCATATGGAACGGATCTGGTTTTTGTGGACGGACTACATTCCATGGGACTTACTATATCAGTTTCCGGTATTAAGCGGGAAAATAATGACACATTTTAGGGAAATACTAATTAGCTAATAAAACAAACAAAAACATGTAAATCCCGTGTAACAGAAAAGCACGAAAATATTTATACTTCAAACATGTCATTCATTTCACAGATGTATGCATAATGGTCGCGGCTTCGAGAATGTATATATGTATGTTTGGTAAACAGGCAGGTGGATAAATGTACCTAAAGTAAACCGAATATGCACCCTATGCCACGTAGAAGTTGGTGACGAATTCCATTTCTTGTTAAAATGTCAATTCCTATCAGATTTACGTACAAAAACATTCCCAAACTACTTCTGTAATAATCCCACTATTGAAAAACTGGCATATCTACTAAACACTAACTATTCTCCATTACTACTTAAATTGTATAAGTACATCAAGGAAGGCCTATCATTATTTTAACTTATGCTAAATATACAACCATGTTTACATGTATACTGTATGTTCTATATCTATATCTGTATCTGTATATTATTACCACTTCTCTGTATCATGCTACATTATTTATGAGAATAAATTCTGTTCTGTTCTGTTCTGATAATTAATGCTGTGGTAATTAATCCTGTGATAATAGTATTCAATTTAATCCACTTCACATCATCATTATCATGTATGCTCTCTTAGTCCAGAAAGCTAGACGTCTATCGCATCATAATCTATTTTTATCGAATAGTAAAGCATTATGGAGACGAATCAACTTTGTCTAATGTTCATTCAACATACACATACAGACAGACAGACAATATTTTATTAACGTATCATCTGGTGTATACGTCATTAAAATACATACAATATATATACAAATACTATAGTGTAGACAAGCCATTCTGTAAGAATTATGAGAGACGGTATGAACCTAAAAAGTAAACTTAAATGAAATGTACACCATATATAAAGTATATATTAAATAAACGGCAGCTATTGTAAAATATCACATATTCATACACATATTAATTATATAGTAATATAAACCATTACACTTTAGTAAAAAGATCAAATTCTGGGATAAAGCATTTAACCTTATTAAACAGACAGTTTCTAAAACGATCACAGGCGGAGCAAGTAAATAAAACATGGAATTCATCTTGTACGCCATTGTCACGTAATAGGGAATACTCTTGTAACTGTTCATATCGCCCCGTCTTAACGCGTATCGGCGACACTCGGCTTCTGAATTTAGTAAATGAGCTACGATAATTTATCGATAGTGGTATGGACGAGTACTCCTCGGTTTTATATTCATTCTTAACAATTTACAATATTCATTCAACAATACATGTTTACACGTGCATGTACATGTGTCGTACACTAGGTAGATATACACTAGCTATATACTGATAAGTATTAACACAACGAACCATGTCACTTTTAGATGTCCTTCGTTTGTGTCAGTTTATGTGTCAGTTTGTGTGTCAGTTTATGTGTCAGTTTATGTGTCAGTTCATGCATTACATTGTTGTTGTCATTTCCACTGTACATATTCTCCACATATTCTCCACATATTAGTAAAAAAAATAGTATATGTATGTATGCTTAAATGGATGCTATTTAATTATATACTTTATATTTCATAGGGAGCGGGTCGAGCTGTAGTAAGCGGCATTGCTTTTATTCAGTCCCATGATATTGTTGGCCAATACATTATGTTTAAGCTAAAATCTAAACTATTAAACTACCGGTAACAACAGCTTGAGGGGTTGGGGGGGGGGGGGGAGAGAGAACATTGGCATTGAACGATGAAGAGGAAGTGTATTACAGACTACTAGTAATTGTTCTGGGAGAATAGGCATCTTTAATATTACAATGACATGAATTGTAATTAGGACCATGTTTTCTAACGATTGATGGCTTGGATTAGTTGGATTGAGTTGTAATTATTAACTGTGGAATGTATGCAACAACGGTTGTCCTTCCTCCCTCTCCCTCCCCCTCTACTCCTCTCCCTCCCTCTCCCTTCTCCTCTCCCTCTCCCTCTCACGTGATCATTGCGACTCATCAAAATATACGATGTGTAATAATTGAGATCTTATGTTAATAGTTACTGGTCCAGACAGTACAGTAAGTATGGGTACAATGCTATGTTCTCGTGTGACCCGGTTTCCGGCAGGGCAACCCTACGACCCACCTCATAGCAACCCCTTCCGAAAAACAACTCTTCCATGTGAATGAATGCTTTGTATATTGTGTGTATGGGACGCATGTCTTGTCTGCATAGCCACGCTATAATGGTATTTATTAGTATCTATATACTATAGTTATATCAAATGTTCCTATCGAAAACACCTAACAGCCTAGCCACAGGTTATATGCGCAGGTGACAGAGAGGTTTACAATATTGTAAAACAACATTCATTCACCCGTAGAACCGGACACAGCGTGGACCAGTGCCCATGCATTCAACAGGATTCGCTATTATTGGAGTAGAAGCAGAACAGTTATAGAAGGAAGGTCGAATTTTGGCTTTTCCATTTTTTATAGCAATAATGTCATTTTTTTTTCAGCGGTTCGACAGTTAATAATAATGTGTGTATTTATATTGCCCCACATCCACATTATGTGCTCATAGCGCTACATTATTACTCCGGTCAATGGATCTGTGTACACTCTACTGGACTGCAATGCGTGTCATGCTTAACCTGGAGTTTTTATTTCTATATCTGTCTATATACTGTGTATCTGTTTGGTGCATGTAACATAATATTTAAGTATTCTTACATACAAACATGTGTATGAATAATGTGTGCATGTAATGCATTTCACATCGATGTACTTCAACAGCCCTATATATTTTGATAATAGTACAATATTAAATCACAAACATTTATAGAAAAATAATATTTTCAAAATTTGACAAATTTTAAAATTCGAGATTGAAATAAGAGTGTTGGCTCGTTATTATTTTCTCGCTATACATGTGGGGATCAATTCCATATGCGGAAAATATCGGGCGGAAATGTCTGTATACAATATAGTCATTAGCCATGGCTTTTCAGTACCAGCCTTTACTCGTGGGTCGTACAGTTAATACGCAACTTCTGCTAGAACGCAGACTTACTGAGAAACGGATTTACATAAATGCTTCCCATTTCCTGTATTATGTCATGGGAAATGTGGATAGCTATACTATCTATCAATATCCATACACACGTATGCTATATACACGAAATAGACAGTACTGGTATAGTTGTCAATATTTGAGCATTATGAGAAAATAACCACAGTTTCTATGAATCAATATGTAATATTTACATAAATGCAAGATATTGAAACAAATTGTACATCATGAAGGCGTATGGCATGTTATATCAGTTGTGTTATAATAATGAAATATACAAAATACGTGAATGTTGATATGAATTGGGTTGTCTATCTTCAATTTGCCAAAACCGGGTTGTTACTCAATAATTGTTACTGCAAATATAATTGGTCAAATCCGAAACCGAGGCTCTTCAGATGTTTAGGTCAGATCCGAAACTAACGCTCCTCGGATATTGGAACAGTCACGATGCTGGAGACAGTCCAGACATCTGATTAACTAAGGTAATCGGTCACCCTCGAGCTAGTTCTGCTTTGTTCGAGCTCCAGTAGCTAAGTAAATTTTTAGGGACCCGCTACGAGTACAATTAAGTCCATTGCATGACACACTTGTATCGCTACAATACTTGAGAACGTGGTTACCTAGCTATGTGGTAGTTAAAACTATTGTAGCAATTCAAGTGGTTCACGTAACCAGACTTACAATCAATTTTAGTTACAATTATTCTGAGCAACGGGGCTCTGTGGTGACGGTTCTGTATATATTTACACTCGAATTTCTCCACCGGTAGGCGTAACTTCCCTCCGCTGGAATACTAAAAAAAAGGCATCTGAAGTCATCTGCAGCGTGGAGAAAGTTAAATATACAACGTGTCCGGCAGTCTACATAGGAGTGGTTATGAAGACACTAGGAATGGACGTCTGGGAATTGTTGTCCAGGGAATTACTGGAACCGCCATTGTCATAGCCCTTCCGGTGCATGATGGGAGTTGTCTTGATCCCGTTGGTCATCACTTGAACTTCGAGACTCTCATATCCGATCGACCGACGTTCCTCCTTGTCGAAACCTTCGTTGGTTCGAGGAGTGACTGAAATTGACAAATACGTGTACGGTGGAGAAACAATTTCGGTGAGTGAATGAGAACCCGTACATACAGGGCAAAGCAACCCGCGCCACTAATTCGCAATTGGCCCTATACAATGTATAACGCTTTAAAAGCCATATTTTTCATTTCTATTTCATGAATTTCAAATTAGCATCAATTTGACTGGAATGCGCAGCTCATAATGTTGACGTCATAATGGACACCTACCATTTAGGTACTGGTCGGTCAGCGCATATCTAATTCCTATATGTTGACCATGGGGCAGCCTAGTCCCAGATCACGTGGGTTTCGCTAACCAATGACTGGGCAGCAAAGTCCGCGTGACAGGATGGCCATGGGGACATTCGGGTGCCGTAGAGTTATTTCCCTTTCATATTGGATTATTTTCCACACAATATTCAAGATCATTATAGAATATTATGTATTATCATAAATAGAGGAAGCTTGTTGACACGTAGAACTGTTGTGTATATGTTATTTAACACACACGTCAGAAGCATGAACGAGTTTAGTCACAGCATTAAGTATGCGTATTACTTAAAAGTATTATTAAAAGCAAACCTTTCTAGATGAATTGCATATACTTTTCAATTTACAAATAAATGTAGCAGTAATTCAATTGTGCTTAGTAATCTCTCAAATACTATTTGTGAACGATTATCATTAAATGTTTCTCCGTTTATTAATATTGTACATACAGATGTAATAATAGTGTGCAATATACTATATATTTCTCAATTACAATCTATCATTATCTAAACGTGCTGTAGCGTGTGTTTGAGAAAATATAAGTATAACTATTGTGTGTGCATAGAAACATTAATATGAACTATGATGATGCCAGACCATTGTAGTTCAAACAATGATACTTTGAGGTCTGGCAATCATTATGCACGAGTGGAAGATTAGGTAGGAAGAGACAGGTAATTGGTGAGGTGATTACTATATGACAGGTTGTTATCATTCGTGAATAAATATGAAGGTAATTCTATCTAATAGTGTACCCTTAGGTACCCGTAGCAGATAGATGATATATCGACGTACGAGTATTACTGTTACACAATTAGGTGAACAATGTTTGGTATTTTGAAATTTGCGGGAGGTTAGTGAAATTTGACATGGTAAATTTCATTTCAACTCAACCCGCTTGGGATCTAATGAACGATCTCCGGGATCTAATGGTATTCGACACCAGCAAATTTTATTTCTCGACCAATCAAATTGCTAGAAATATCTTAAAGGTCTTAAAATGTAGACATTATGTGGCTTCTTATAAATTAAAAAGGCAATTTTGTTGTATTTCTTAAGTCGATGTGATATTATGATAGCCACAATTATATAATATTAACAGTGAACAACTGAAGTGGTTAGTCAATAAAAGCATCTACCGTTTACCTTGATTCAACCCATTACAATTTGATGAGTCAAAATAAACACATGTATTACATAGATACACGTTATAGTATTTCATGCATCTATCTACGACTTCTGAGAAAATAGTTTCCTTTTAGGAGATAAATAATGTACAAATAAATGTACTAGTAAATTAAGATCATGTTTAAACATTTGCATATCTGTACTGTTAAATGCATAGTTAACATTCGTAATTGTACTCTCGTATAATTGTTCTCTCTCTTGTTCTCTCTCTCTCTCTCTCTCTCTCTCTATATATATATATATATATATATAAATACTTTACAATAACATATTACTCATTCGGTCTCTATATGACTTTTCCTTTTCTTTGTTTTAAAAGGCAACATTTCAGCTCCATTGAGCTCTAATTACATTTTATTTGACTCGTCAAATGTATATTGGTATAATCGTAAAGCAACCCTTACCTTCATCTGACTTGTTAAGTTCTGTTCAAACAAAATATGTATTATAATAACATGATTTAGCAACATGCAAGCAAGCCCCAATATGCAAAAACGTAAAAAGAAAGCGGAATATTAACCTTCTACCGACAAAAGGAAACCATACATGCCTGACATATCAATTATTGTGATTGACTAATCTGGGAGACGGTAAAAGTACGGATCCGGAGTATTTTAGGGACATGCAATCAATGTTGATTGGAATGTCATGATGAAATATCCATTTTTAATTTAGAACAATTCAAGTGAAATCTTTAATACCAAATATTCCAAAAGTGATTTTTTTTTTAATGAAATAATTGACACTGATCATGATGTCAACTATGAATATAAAATCTTAAACTCTTTCTAACGTTCAAAAATGAAATTTTAAAAATAGAAAACGACAATATTTTATCCAGGATAATTCAATATGTCGTAATCTTATAGGCTATGCTTCGTCTAGTAAAATCCTACAGCATTACTATGTCTCATCTGCCAAGCTGCCAGAGAAAAACATGAAGTAACCCTGACAGAGGAAAGATGCACACCTTGTTCGAACTCAGTGAGCTTTCCATTTTCTAGGACCTTCAAGATCTTCTCTACCCATCCGTGACCGTACGATTCCATCGGGTAGGCGGGCTCTCCGTGCTTGGGGATGTCAAGACCTGAATAAATAGAAGAAATATATACTGCAGGGATGTGTTTGACTACCGATGCTTCTATAAATATGGTTGACAACAGTCAATGGTTCAACGCTCTCCAGCTCCATGCTGTGAGACACATGCGTCCCAAGGAGGGACAAGTCTGCCGAGAGACACATGCGTCCCAAGGAGGGACCAGTCTGCCGAAATCAGCTAAGCTGGAAGGCGACTGTCAAAGCAGTAAACCCCACCACCACGTTCTTTTTACTACGAGAACCCGTACAGGCAAAACATGCGCATGTATTTCGATCGATCAAGCAATTACTTAGAATACTTGTATTCTGGTAAAGATAACAAGTTCTGAAGAAGCTTGCTTCCGTTAATATCTTCAATAATTGCAATGTATTTTATGGCAATTATGTCATGGTTATTTGACCTATCTGCCATGAACAATGACACAAATCTCTTGTCTGGATATTAGATATAACGTGCATAGATTCCGGTTATCGATGCCGATAGTGTCTTGACAACGCACGGAGATAAATATAATAAGCTTGGTAGCTTATATTCTACATGTTCATGCAATCATATTCGAATCACATCTCCGGCTCCAGTCTTCAGATTTTCAGAAGTTCTTGAGTACGCCTGACCTAGCTCACATTACTTTCCAAGTTTACAATGAAAAGAAATGTCAGTAGTGATAGTGTTTGAAATAGATTGGTATGTTTGTATATGTGTTTTAGCGCTTCTTTCAACATTCTTTCACTCATATCAAGGCTTATCAGTTTAGGACAGGGGGAAAGCCCGCAACATCCGTAGCGCTGAATGTTGCAGTAAACCTACGAACACCGGCTGGTACTGACAAGACCAAGGATGATATCTGCATTGCCATGGTACAGTCAGCGCATACTATCATGATCGCGGCAGAGAGGTAACTTTCGCGAACATTGATCCCGTGCTCCCGAGACGGGATTTGAACCCGAGGCCTTTGGCTCCGACGTAGAAACGTTCTACCATTGCGCTGCCACCCGCCCCTGTATGCGTGTTAGTTAGTGATCACGTGTGATGAGACATTATGTGATGTTGTGTGATACTAATTCAAACATGTTGGTGTATGATAGATCAATAGAACCGCCATGCACAGCAAAGAAAGTTACGTGTCCGTATCAAGTATCCTAACTGGATCATGGCAATCAATCTAACCTAGACGTTCAAAAATGTTCGTACGGCAAAATAAAATATCAGTTCAATTCGATGAGCTGAGTTGCAACATGTGTAGAAGTTGTGTGTGTCATGTGTAGAGGAAGCCATATACGGACACCGAAATTGTGAGAAATGATCATGATTCATGACAAAACAGCTCAACAAACCGAGCTTGAGCCCTCCAGGACAGTCGAGGTTAAAGTGTGCTGCCGTGATCCAGTTATAATCCTGGGGGCCTATTCTCGAGACATTCTTACCATCTTTCTAAGAACCTTTTTGCTGTGATGAACAGTTTATGGTGGACATTGGCTCATGTGAAGTATACTTCCGATCACTAGGATTGGCGTACACACGACTTACGTTCACTAGGATTGGCGTACACACGAATTACGTTCACTAGGGTTGGTGTACACACGACTTACGTTGGCGTACACACGACTTACGTTCACTAGGTTTGGCGTACACATGACTTACCTTCACTAGGGTTGGCGTGCACACGACTTACGTTCACTAGGGTTGGCGTACACACGACTTACGTTCACTAGGGTTGCAACCACGACAACCACCAACACTAGCACCACAACCTCTACAATCATCACCACCACCACAACAAGAACAACCATAATTATCTACCACCTCAATTACCACAACAACCACCAACCTATCCATCGCCACCACAATTCCCACAACCACCAACCCATCCAACGCCACTACAACCACCACAACAACCGACAACCCATCCACCGCCACCACAACTACCACGACCACTACAACCACCATAATGTTAAGATGGTTGTACTGTTTATTAAGCGTGTAAAATTATATATTTCCAATTACTAGGTCTTTCGTAATCTGATTCGAATTGTATTTAAACCGTGGTTCGTTTCTGCTACTCTAAAATTCAATTACCAGCGGAAACGAACCAAGATTTAATTTTAATTAGTTTGCCATGGCTCGTGAAAACATTACTGTGTAGTTTGAATTTTCCGAATCAATATTTCAATATTCGTTTTTATACTACTTTTTATTCGGTTTGAGTTTAAATTGTACAAATGAGCATTGCTACATGATCGTATTAAAAGAATCAATTGGAAAATCAAGCAGATAAACATTTTCTTCTTTTTTAATCAACAAATATTTTCTTCGGCTATTAAATGGCGTCATACAGAAGATATCCGTCCAGTGAGATGAACACACGTTCAGAAACAGCACACAGATGTCTTTTACATAATGATATTTCTATTCGGTGGGCATTAATTTTTGCATCCTTACCGCAGCCGACATCCTCACACACCCTATGTATCTCGTCTGCAAGAATACTTGCAAGAATACTCCAGAGAAGCTTAACATATTGGACATATCTAACACAGATCGTATGATATACGCCTTGTGTAATATGTATGCCTTCTGCATTTAAATATTAGTTCAGGATAGTGTTATGTCGAATTTCCGAAATGTAAAATACAAACTTGGAATTCCAAGGATAACCAAACCACCAAGACACCTCACGGAACATGACGATGATTTCCGGTAGTTTACAATTAACACTTGAATGCTCGGATGTTCATATGACGTGTTAGTAAGCACCGTGTCAAATGGAGGTTTCGATAATGGACAATAGTTCTTTTTCTGACAGATTTTTAATGATGTCCGTATCTATCGTGTATAAAGATAACGGTGACAAAAACACACATAGTAGATTTCTCGCCAACTGCTGTCATCTATGTAACACACTTTACGATCCGTAACAGGTTATTAACGGTAGTCTGCGGTTGCCTTCGGCAGCCGTTTAGGCCACGTAATGACGTTTGGCCACGTAATGAAACACATCCTTCGTGATGGTGTGACAATTATCGGCATTTATGTTATTCTACCCACACAAACACCCCTGACATGCCACCCCGCTGTCGTTATGAAACATGCACGGATCAATTCCTGAATGGTTATTCCACACTACAGTCAGCGGTTTGACGGGATCGTCATCAACGTAACACATTATTGTAATAATCTTTGACGATCACAGCTCAACGAGGAAACAAAAGCTAGCTGCCACTGTGGTGTGAACAAGTACCCCTGGTTTCGAGCCAAGTAATATGTTATAGGACACCAATAAAAAAGATAGAATGTGCCATACGTCGAACATCACATTGATCTAATGGTAAATTACTCCTGACGGGGTTCAGATGGACACTAATCTCATCAATGGTCTTCATTAATGTTCACTGATGAACACTAAGATAACTACGCAACAGATGTAGTGTTCATTCTTACCGTGCTCGGTGACACTCCAGGGTCGTGTTCAATATTCGAGTTGTTTTGAATGTATTTAAATGTCACCTAATATCGTGCTTTTTGGACTGAAATATATCGTTTTGTGTCATATTTTGTGTCATATTTTGTGTCAGCTTTCCATTGGCGTCTTTGTGGCTATACACTTTCTTCCCACTATCAGGGAATTTATCTCTTTTCAAAATGTCTAGCTTATACAATTTTGTAGTTCGTCTACTTTATCAGACGCAAATGCTGATAACGTGATATTGGTATCAATATGGTACCATGTCCATTACTGGAGTATATAGTTCTACGACATACTAGCTCATTTAACTATTATGTCACAATGAACATGTTCGTTTTCTCTATATTTAAAGTGTACATTTAATGTTTTTTACTTTCTATGAAACGCTCGATTCTCTTGCATACTCCGAATTCTAGTATAAATAATGTTGTATATTATTTCAAGTGGCATCTATTGTACGATAGACTAGAAATACAATATCAAGTGTGTTTGCATGCGGTTCCAAAATAAAACAAACAATTTGAATAATTGTTGGTACGAACATCGTTGAATTGCTGGGGTTGACAATCGTCCAGGACTCGTCATGCTGGCCAACTTTCCACAGTTCTCAGGTTCTCTGAAAGTCTTCTATCGGTGCATCTTGTTTTAGGGTTAACATCGTTCAGGAATATAAATAACGGTCATTGCCCAACATTAACAAAGCTTCATCAGATCCCGCAAATTCTTCCACAGCCAATCAATACTACGGGTTATTGGCGTCTAACTTTAACGTCAGTGTATCCATTCTATTCTACACTAATTGGTCCCCTCTGCGAAGACAATCTGATCTAGTCTACGACATGAAAACGCGTGTCGAGATCGGACCCTAGGCACACAGAATACACAAGGCCCGTCCCCACACCCTACCTCTATCCTATCCACTCCCCTCCCTCTACCCCCACCCCCACGCTCATTACGACACTATCACTAATTTTAAAACTTAGAATGTTCGCAATCCTACTATAGCGTATTAGCGGACCGAATTGTTCCGTTATTTATCGGTTTCCGTAGTACTAGACATAGTGAAGATTGTAGCACTTCGGTTGATAGAGCTCGTGATGCAATCCGTGTTTATTCGATGGTAAATATGAAGGGCGTCGTGTAGACAGATCAATAACAACTAATATACGTGAATACATTGTCAAATGGTTCATGGCTTCAAGAGAGTTAGTAATTATCACATAGCACAGTGTTAAGTTTTCCTAGTATCCTGACAGAACCTGGAGCTTGAACAGTTAGATGCCGTAAGTTTGTTTGAAGATACGCAAGGACATTCTAGAGTCAATAGTGTCACCAACAAAGAAGCTTAATTCCAAAGTACACAGAACATTTACTGTAGTTGTACAAAGAATACAATGAATAATTTACGGAACACCAGCTTTAAATAATGCCCAATATTGTTACAGGATTAATACCCGTTGGCTATATTTGAGTAATTGATGAAGTTTATTATTTTGGGTTATTGGAATTTATGCCTGTCGTTAGCATATTTCACGCATGTTATTATTTGCTTAGCAGTGAAAGACAGATTTCTTAATCTGAGAAAAGTGATACCATCACTGCAGTGAAGAGAACACCTTCCGGTACTTCTGAACCCGCTGTGAACCACGATGCCGACTGCCACTTTCGTCAGTTCATCTTAAAATTATTTGATCAATTTGATACACCATGTTAAACATTTACGATGTTTCAGAGTTGTACCAATTATTTGTGTTTGTTGATTAATTGAATATATTCCGTTTTGACTTCTATTTGTCGTTACAACTATTGAAAGCTAGCTCGTCGTTAAAGTCGCCATTGTATTTCAAAACGTTCAATGATCATATACATCATGTTACCAGCTCATGAAGTCAGCATACATTTTTCAGTCGGGAGAATGTATAGTTTTCCATTCAATGTTTTGTTGAAATACGCAAAAGGAGATATTTTCACGAGTGACGCAGCCACGAGTGAAAATATCGGTTTCCCCACGTCACGAGATGAGAGATACATGCTATTTCACTATACACATGAAATATCCTCTATATATATTATCTTAATATGTTGACTTGATCAATTGATTTGATATGTTGATGAATTGCTTTGATGTATTGATGTATGACTATGTACCCTGATGATAACTGTCTATCCTCAGTTACATATGCTTTGATATCATATTGCTGATGTATTGCTGATGTACTGATGATGTATTAATGTGTGTTGACTTGATATATTGATTTAATGTGTTAATTTGATGTATTGACTTAGTGCATTGACGTGATGTGTTGATTTGATGTGTTAACTTGATGTTTTGATTTGATGCATTAGTTAGATGTTTAGCGATTGAATTGAGGTAGTGGCATTTGTAATAATTTTGATGTTTGTACGTGTGTAATCATTTTATATGTTGGTATTGTATGTACATTTTTTCTCTTTAAAAAATGGTGGGGGGGGGGGGGTGTCATTTGCCTATACCAAAAGTTATATATTTTTTGGGATGTTTTCCACATCCTCTTCCTACTCGAATGTCTTATGTTCTATCTCTCCTTCATATGCATATGCATGCTTTCTACTTTTCTATTTATACTATTTTGTTCTGATTGGATTTGTATGTCTTTTAGCCAGGTTAGCAATTTACTTGTGACATCTCTTGCATCACTTTTGGTATATTGATGAGAGAGGATGTTAATTTTACAGTTTTAAAGAATAAATCATCGCTTATATACATTGGGCCTATCTTCATCTCCATTACTACTGCGCTGACCAGAGACACGACTATGGGGGCAGTGGGAGGGGCAGGGAGCCCTAATATACAACCCTGTCCTCCCTACCTGAAAACCTCACCCTGTCGCATACACATGGTACACTGCACCAATAGATGTAGCCTAATAACATGAATAACTGAACAAGCATGCATGTTTTGTTGTACTTAGTAACACATGAGCATGAAAGAAAGCATTTGATCGTCCATTTAATTATGACGCTATATAGGAGGATTGTAATTGAATTTGTGAAGATGCGCTTTATATTGGGGGAAAGAGTCAATTTGAAAGTAGTGCAAGGTCTTGCTTATAAAGCAGGCACCCAACAACACTGAACTGGGTATGCTTCACTGAAGCGT
This sequence comes from Lepetodrilus schrolli, assembly GCA_032361225.1. NCBI lineage: Eukaryota > Metazoa > Mollusca > Gastropoda > Lepetellida > Lepetodrilidae > Lepetodrilus > Lepetodrilus schrolli. The sequence goes on from JAUTBT010013197.1 coordinate 22,289, forward strand.
GTCAATTAACCAATGGGAAAGCGTGTTACTGATCAGCACTATGCTCTGGCTAGAGGATTTAATAGCGCATGCCCCGCGGCGCAATCCACCCCAACATGTCCTAGTCCTATCATTCGGCGCCGTAATCACATGGTTAATTACGTCATTAGTATTGTTCACAATCAACACAGGCGTTAATTGTTTTGTATAATTCAGTAATTACGTTGTGTAAGCTAGTATGTGTTTGCCTACCTATTAAGAAAGGGCAGATAATTGCAATATATTCTCCAGTTTATGTGTCGCTATTTAATGTGATTTATGTAGGTTTATGTGATTTATGTAGGCATATGTTACGTGAGTGTAATTTGCAGTCCTAGTCCTAGCTCAAAACTTCCAACACTAATCCAGTTATCAATCTCATAATTACACTGTGTTACCCAGTGCGAGATTTTCACCATTCCCATTTTCAAAATATTTTTTTATTTTTTTTAAAAATAATTAATATACGTTTCTAAATTCACTAGTTCTACAATGTCCCGTGAATCACACGCACATACGACTAATTAACATCTGGCATGATATATCTAATGGTCATGCACTTTGATATTATTTTACAGCTTGTCAATTCTATAATGGGCAGGAGGAATCCCCGGGTGGTACTGACATAGACAACGCATTGTTGCAACGAAAATAATAAAGCAACTGCGAAACATATATATATATAACGTATACTTTATTTTAGTCTCAATTTGAGTAGAAAATATGCAGACTCCAGTAGAGGATGTACGTAAAGCTGGTCTAGGTCACTTTCTAGTAGAGGATGTACGTAAAGCTGGTCTAGGTCACTTTCTAGTAGAGGATGTACGTACAGGTGGTCTAGGTCACTTTTTAGTAGAGGATGTACATCAAGCTGGTCTAGGTCACTTTCTAGTAGAGGATGTACATCAAGCTGGTCTAGGTCACTTTCTAGTAGAGGATGTATGCAAAGCTGGTCTAGGTCACTTTCTAGTCGAGGATGTACGTAAAGCTGGTCTAGGTCACTTTCTAGTAGAGGATGTACGTACAGGTGGTCTAGGTCACTTTTTAGT